>ML093076.1:56236-73832 GCA_003697995.1 Taxidea taxus jeffersonii | reverse complement strand
TTTTGCAGTTTTATGTAAGGAGACCATGTCCATCCTGTGGTGGGTTTTATTTGTTTGTTTTTCAGAATTTGTGTGATTTACCCATGTTGATGACGACAGCCTGGTACTAATTCTTGTCCACGCCTCCTTGGCATGAGTGCAAGAGTTTATGGTGCATACTGACCTGTTGATGGTTTTCACTAAGTATGGATAAAACTTGAGTCCAGAGGGCACCTGTACCAACCCCCCAATCCCCCACCCCCAGCCCACCCACTAAGAAGGTGTAATGGTTTTGCATGTTTGCAACACCTGGTATTTCCAGACTTTGTAGGTTTTGCCAATCTGATGAGTGTGAAAAGTTTCTTTCTTTTTATTTTATTAAGATTTATTTATTTATTTGTTTGTTTATTTGAGAGAGAGGGAGAACATAGAGAGTGAGGGGGAGAAGCAGACCTCCCCCAACCTGAGCAGAGAGCCTAATGTGGGGGTCTATCCAAGGACCCTGGCATCATGACCTGAGCCAAAACCAGATGCTTAACTGACTGAGCCACTCAGGCACTCAGGATTCTTTCTTTTTAGTTGACATTTCCCTGATTATGTATTTTAATATTTTGGCCATTTAGTACCCTCTTCTGGGTACTGTTCTTGTCTTACATCTGTTTTCTCTTGGGTTATATTCCCTTTCCTTACCAGTTTTTACAAATTCTTTTATCTTTTTTTGAATTGTAATTCTTTGGAGGTTATGTGTATTGCACATATATTCTCCTAACCAGTGGCTTGCCTTCATTGTGCTCTTTTGATGACCAAAATTCATTTTAATGTAGTTTTTCACATGTATGATCTGTGCATTTGTTTCTTAAGAAAAACTTGAAGCCAGATATTTCCTTTGTTCTCATTTAGATCTGCAGTGGAATTTTGTCTGTGGTTTGAGGTAGAGATCCAGTTTTATATTTTTTCTTCTCAGATTAGTAGGTGTCCTGGCACCCTTTATTAAATAGTCCTTCTTTGGTAGGTACACTTGTGGTGAACATAGGATGTAAAGAGTTGTTGAATCCCTACATTATACACCTGAAACTAATGTTGTGGTGTGTGTCAATTGAATATAATTCAATTTTTTAAAAAAAGACATTCAGACACCTGGGTGCTCAGTCGGTTAAGCATCTGCCTTCAGCTCAGGTCATGATCCTGGGGTCCTGGGATCGAATCCCCATGTTGAGCTCCCTGCTCAGCAGGAATCTACTTCCCCCCTCTCACTCCCCTGTGCTCTCCCTCTTTCTCTCTCTCTGTTTCTCAAATAAGTAAATAAAATCTTTATTTTAAAAAACAAAGACATAAACAAAAATAGTCATCCTTTCCAGCAGTCTGGAATGTATGATATTTCCATGTACACGTGGAACTGTTTCTGGGTTTTCCCTCCTATTCTCTCGGTCTGTTTGCCCCTCCCTGTGCCAGTACAGATTTCATTAATGACTATAGTTTTGCAGTACAAGGCTGGATACAATACAAGGTCCCTCTACCTTGTTCTTATTTCTTCAAAATTGTCTTGGTTATTCTTGGCTCTTCGTTCTTACCCCTACTCATTTAGGTATGCTTAAGATTATACCACTTACCTCCCCTTCTAGCCTTGATGCTAGTATTGTCATGTATTTTACTTACACATATGTTATAAATGCCATAATGTAATTTATATTTTTGTTTAGATAGTCAATTGTCTTACAGAGATTTAAATATAAGGGGAGAAGTCACACATTTCCTATGTAGTTACAATTTTTGAGACTCTTCATTTCTTTTTATAGATCCATATTTCCAGCTGGCATCATTTCCTTATGCCTTGAAGGTCTTCCTTTAATATTTCTTTTATTGTGGATCCACTGGTTTAAAAAAAATCCTTCCACTTTTGTATCACTGGAAATGTATCCGTTTGCCTTTGGATTTCCAAAGATGTTTTTGCTGGGTATGGAATTCTACCTTGACAGTTTCTTTTCTTCCACTTTTAAAAAGGTGCTGCGGTACTGCCTTCTGGCTACATTGTTACAAATGAGGATTCTCAGTTTTGTTTTTTTGTAACCTATTCCTCCACTAGCCTCTGCTGGCTTTGGAGATTTGTCTCTTCATTACTGATTATGAGGAATTTGATTGTGATGTGCCTTGTTACAGTTTTCTTTGTGTTTCCTTGTATTTGGGATTCATTGAGCTCATTGAATCTGTAGGTTTAAATCACTGAGACTTCCCCTTAAGGTTTTTTTTTTTTTAATTTGACAGACAGAGACCACAAGTAGGCAGAGAGGCAGGCAGAGAGAGAGAGAGAGAGGAAGGGAAGCAGGCTCGCTGCTGAGCAGAGATGCGGGCTCTATCCCAGGACCCTGGGATCATGACCCGAGCCAAAGGCAGAGGCCTTAACCCACTGAGCTACCCAGGTGCCCCTCCCCTTAAGTTTTTGAACACACAGAATACAGTCACACTAACTTGTACTTTTTTCTATGTCTTTGTCAACTGAGTCTCCCATTTGTGTTGGTTCTAGGTCAGTTTTGATTGATTTTTCTCTTGAATCTGGTTAATATTTTCATGCTTCCTTGGAAGCCAGATTTGGTTGAATGATAGTCATTATTGTTGCTGGACATTTTTGTATTTCTGTAAATATTCTATAAATATTCTTCAGTTTTGTTCTGAGATGATTTTAGGTTTCTTAGAAATAGTTTGATCTTTCAGTTCTTGCTCTGTAGGTTGGGACCAGAGCAGTATTTATCCTAGGGCTAATGTTGCCTCGCCAATGCAGCAACACCCTTCTGAGTACTCTACCTGTGCCTCTGTATTATGAGGCCGTTTTCTGTTTTGGTTTCACTTTTTGGTGTTTCGTCCCCCATCCCCCAGTCTGTCTGCTAGGAACAATTGCAGGAACAGTGTGCCTACAATTTTATAATTCCAGGCCCCATGGGAACTGGGCACTCTCTCTTTATTATTTGTTTCAGGTGTGTTTCCTGGCCTTGGGGAGCTTCCTCACACACATACACTGTATTCTGCTGGATTCTCAAGAGGGACCCTCCGCAAGTTTTCAAGATTGTGCCTCTGACCTGTTCTCCCCTTTCAAGGCTCTGTCTAAATTTGAGCTCCTTTGACTTCCCTGGACTCTCTGTTCCATCTTCTCAACTCAGGGAGTTTATTGGCCTCCACCTGGGTTCCTCCTCACTGTCTTACAACCCAGAAACTCCCCAACTCTCAGAGATAGGAATTAAGTTTGCTACTATATCAAAGTTGAGTGCATGGAAAGTAGCAGTCTTTGGTCTTCAAGTCAGTTGTACAAGGATTGGATAGTAACCCTTTACCTCTTTAAGAGGAACTTCTTAGTTCTTCGGTTCATAAATCTTTCAAAAGTGTTCTTCCTTCTTGGAGTCCATTTATCATGCTTCTGTACCAGGGGGCAGTTTGTGAAACTGTGTCCACCAGGACCAAGTGCCCTGTCTTTTGGAGCCACAGTGATCATTAAATCTGTGCCCTTTTTCTGAGATTTAAGGCCCTCACACTGTCCTGCAAGCTGTTTTAGCAACTACATTCTGAAGTCTGGTTGAGATTCAGAACAGTTAGTCTGATGTTTCTACAACACCGCAATGGGACAAAGTTTGCTGAGAGATTTTTTTTTTATATATGTCATGAAGCAGTTAATCTTCTCTAAAATTGATCTGTCAAACCCATAGTAACAATTTGTTTATAGCTCATCATTGCACCTATAAATTATCTCTTTAGCTTTGAAGGTTGCGGCCATAAAAAAAGAATATCTTCGTGTGTTTAATTATCATTGTTTTCTGTGGATGGGCTGAGGTTCAGCTATTCAGACGGATAGCTCAAATTTGCTTGTATTTTTCGTACTTCCTTGAGGTCCTCACATATAACACAAGTATGACAGAGACAGAATTCCATTACCCAAAAAGATGATTGGCTTTCTTCATAGAACTTCAGTATTTGGTATGAGCAGTATAAATACACTTTAAGAAAAACATAAATCAACTTGTAGAAGGATAATGGTTTATCCCATGAGTCCACAAACTGTGGCCCGTGGGCCAAATCTGGCTCCCGGCTCATTTTGTAAATAAGCTTTATTGGAATACAAGGAAGCCCATTTATTTATGAACTATGACTACTTTAAACAGTGAAGGGAACTACAACAGGACTGTGTCCCATAATGTCTTAAATATTTACTACCTGGCCTTGTATAGAAAAACGTCAACTCCTGGTTTATTCCATTGGTGTTGAAATGAGGTAAATTCCTAAGATGAAAAACTAGGAGTTGGAAAGGGAAGTGGAGATAAACTGAACAGTACCCCAGTGGGAGACTCAAGTATGCCCTTTCAGGGAGATATCTGAGCAGCAGAGCCCACGCTTTGTAACTGGCCATCACTGAATCTAGTGTGAATCCTTTGTGCCAACCTCCAACCTGGAAATGAGGCTGTCAGAAGAGAAGAATTCTTAAATTCTGTTTTATGGGCAATAACTATATACTTATAGTTAGCAATAACTTAAAAGAAAAACACATTATGAACTGGGTAATGTGACTGAATTTAAAACTCTCTTCTCAGGTAGTGGTTTAATTGCAGTTTTCCATGGTTGCCTTCCTGCAAAAGCATGTGAGATGTAGACTTCAAAGGGAATAATAAAGCTTGAAAGTTGTGTGGGGGATTTAAAACCTTTTGCCCTCTCTGTTCTAGAGACCACGATGGTTATGCTAGGAGAGGTCATCACTCGTATTTCTCATTATTAAAAATAGTACTTATTTTCACCTTAATCTAATTTATTAATTAGGCCTTTCTCTTAAGCTTCTTATTCATTTATTCTTTATTTGGTACAGATACAGAATTAATCTGTAAAAGGCTTCCAGGGGTTTTTGCTTTTCTATAATCCATATTCGATTATTGGGGTAGAGACTTAGGTAGGAAGGATGTCTGAGCTTCAACTCCCATTGTATGCAGAAGGAGCCATTGCCTTTATCGTGGGGAGGGCCTAGCTCAGTCCCTTGCACAAGGCGAGTAGTCGGTATCACCTGCTGATAAACGAGAATTAAATGCACAGACACTTCTGGTTCAGAAAGGCACATTGTCAAACCGAGATATCTCCTTTCCCTGGAAGCCTGATGAAAATAATAGTAAACAGTTAAGACAAGATCACTCAGCAGATTTCTGGAACACAGAAAGGATGGAAGAGTAGAAGTCAGTAAAGTAGAAGAGAGAGGAGCACCTGGGTAGCTCAGTCAGTTAAGTGTCTGCCTTCGGCTCAGGTCATGATCCCAGGGTCCTGGGATCGAGTCCAACATCAGGATCCCTGCTCAGGGTGGGGAGCCTGCTTCTCCCTCTCTCTCTGCCGCTCTCCTGCTTGTGTGTGCTCTTTCTCTCTCTGTCAAATAAATAAAATCTTTAAAAAGCAAACAAACAGGCGTGCCTGGGTGGCTCAGTTGGTTAAGCGACTGCTTTCAGCTCAGGTCATAATTCCAGGGTCCTGGGATCAAGTCCAAATCGGGCTCCTGGCTCAGTGGGGAGCCTGCTTCTCCTTCTCCCTCTCCCTGTGCCTCTCCTCCCGCCTGTGCTCTCTCTCGCTCTCTCTCAAATAAAATTTGAAAATTGAAATAAAATTTGAAAATAAAATTTGAAAAGTCTTAAAAAAAAAAAAAAGCCAGAAAAAAACACAACGGAGGAACTTAGGGCCAAAGAGAACGTTGGTCTGCCTTGGAGAAGCTGAGGTATGGCAAAACCAAAGGAAAAAACAGGAATTGACAGGAAGGACTTTATAGAGAATCTGGGAGTCTTTGCCTCAGCCAGACAGGTTTTGAGAAATTTTCTCGAAATAAACAGATTAGCTCCATTCCGGCGTTTAAGGATCTGTGTCATGCAGCCTGCAGGTGTCACTTAAATAGGGACTAGACATTTGAAAAAGGACTGCAACAAATATGGAGTGGGGCCAAGATTTCTTCTTTCTTTAAGTAGGAAAAGAGGACAGTGGAGAAAATAGGTTGAAAAGGAAACAAAAGCAAACTTTAAAAGAAATAATGAGTGGCGAAGGAAAGACTCTCCTATTCATAAAAGAACAAGATGCTATAAAAATAGATTGATCAGAGAGCAAAAGCAAAACAAATGCTCTTAGATATTAAAAGTCTGGTTGCCCGAACTGTAAAAAAAATTAGTGAATGGAAGCTAAATCTGATGTAAGAACAGCTAAGTAGCACAAAAAGGCAAAGAAGTGGAAAAACAGAAAATACGAGCTTTAGAGGATCACTCTAAGAGGAATGGGAATTCCAGGGAGATGACAGGAAACGGGAGGGGATGATTTACAACATAAATATTTCTTGTAGCTGAAGGCCACATGGGTAGGTTCTAGGAGCCCAGGAGTCCCTCACACCGTGAGCGAGAAAAGATGCACAGCTGAGTCGATGTTATGAAATGTCACAATGAATGTGAGACAGGCCAGGAGGCTTTCAGGGAGGTTGGAAACCGAATAGCTTCAGCCAAATGAGAATCAGTGGCGGCAGGTTTCTCATCATCAACAATGGGTTTAAAAACCACCAGAACAGTGACTTCCGGGTTCTGAGGGCAACGGGTGCTCAGTGTTAAGTCCTTTACTTAGCTGACCTGTGGAGCGTGGGCATGAAATTCACACTTCAGATCTGCAAGGACTCAGATTTTCTCTTCTGTACCACCATTCGGGTGTGTTCCCGGAAAGCCATCGGTTAACAACCCTACCCGACTGAAGCAGAGAAGGCATTTATTGGAGGATATTGAAGATGAGAGAACGAGGCTTGGAGAACAGGCAGGAACGAACGAAGGAAGGATCAGTAGCCAGAGCCGCAGCCCAGATGTTGAGCCCCGGAATGAATCCAGCAACCCCAGTGATTTCTCGGGCACCAGCAGCCATCACCAGACAGCCTGCTGGTTTACCAGAGCAACCCAGATTTCAGGTCCCGGGCTGGTGTGTCTGTCTGTCCGTCCCACGCAGGTAACGGGCCTGGCCCCGGTTCTGGGCAAGTGAGGAGGGAGTGCGCAGAGCCTTCAGCTCTGCGGTAGAAAGGCCACTATGCCTCCCACCGAGACTGATAGAGTAGGGAGTTTGCTAACCAGTAGGAGGGAAGGTTCAGAGGCTGGGCAGTCAAAGTGACAGGTGTCCCCCTTGGGCTTCAACGCCGTACAGGGAGTGGAAGATCACAGCACGACAGCTTTGCACCAAGCTTGCAGAGCAGTCAAGAGTCCCGACAGAGGTCCAAGAGTTTCAGGTGGGAGAGAAAGTGGGGACTTGACAGAACACCTGAGAGGTGGAGGAGAAGCTACGATGGGTGTAAACAGGTGAGGTCATCTTTGGTTGGGTGGTGGTCATCATTAGGTGCTGGACATTGGTGTTCAGAAGTAGCCAGCCAAGCTTATTCCTTAGAGATGCTGAGGTGACCACCTGGAGAAACAGGAAAGTTGATTTCCCTGGGGAGGGAGCCACTAGCAGCTACCTGAACTAGTGGATTTTTTAAAAAATCGTGCACATTGATTTTTCTTTTAAATTGTCTTAAATTATTATTTTCTTTTTACTAGGCTCCACACCCAGCGTGGGGCTTGAACTCACGACCCTGAGATCAAAAGTCTTGTGCTGTCCCAACCAAGCCAGCCAGGCTCCCTGTCTCCAGTTATTCTTTAAAACAAAGCAGATGCCTTTAGAAAGGGATGCAGTCGTCTGTTTGTAAGTCAATGGCTTCCGGTCCACAACTCAGGCTTTCTTTTCCTTGAGAAGCACTCGTATGTTGTGTGGTTAGATTCCCAAACCAGTCCAGAAACATAAGTTACGATGAAGTTAAGATGCCCTAGATCTGTAGTTTAAAGATGAAAAGAAGAAGAATGGCCAAGTTTGGGGGCCATTCTCAGTACCCATTGGTGGAGGGACTAGGCTGGGGTGGGGGATGGGGAGGAGATAGACCTCCGCTCCCCGCTGGTAGGGCTGGCCTGCAGGACTGATGGGGCATTCTTCCTTGAGGTAAAATGCACGCTTGCTACTTCTGTTTCCACATGCATCGTCGGGGCCTTCTGGATGCCCGTTTGGCTCGCCAGGTCTCAGAGAGAATTCGGGTTCTGATTAGCTTCCAACTTAATAGCTCAGAGAGACAGCCCCTGCTCTCGTGGATTCTGAATGTGCCCCTGGCTGAGGAAAGCCCGAGAGGATGACCTTCAAGCTATTCATCCTAGGTACCCTCATCTCCAGGAAAAGGAGACACGGAGTGTGGTTCAGTAGCCACACGGCATGGAAGGGACCGAGGATGTGGCTCTTCTTCACCGAAGCCCCTCCCTACCCCCCAGCACCCCTGACCCGGGGTCCTCCACATCTCTGCGCCTCTGCCCATGCTTGGACCCGGACTCCCACTCCCTTCTCTGCAGGACAGAGCCCATTGCCTTCCTGGTCGTGGTTTAAGCTCCAGCCCCTCTAACCGCCCTCTCCAGACCTCCACCCTCTTCTCGTCCATCCGGTCCCCCTGCCTGCCTGCCCCCAGCCATGGGCTCCTTGCTGTCCAAACCATGCTTTTCCTGTTCCTAGTTTGTGCCGTCCCTTATGGCAGGGGCCAACATATCTTCTTTTACAATCAATTATCTGCCTGTGCAGGGCTTGGTACACAGCAGGCACTTAATGAACATTGAGTTCCGGGGCGCCTAGATGGCTCAGTGGGTTAAAGCCTCTGCCTTCGGCTCAGGTCATGATCCCAGGGTCCTGGGATCGAGCCCTGCATTGGGCTCTCTGCCTACTTGTGATCTCTGTCAAATAAAAATAAATAAAATTTATTTAAAAAAATAAAAAATTTTAAAAAGAGAAAAACCAAAACATTGAGTTCCTATGTAGTCCGAACTAGAAGCTTTGTAGTCCTTTCTTAAAATCCTCCTGCCCTAACCTACCGACCTAATGGCCAGAATCCAAGAGAGATTCAGCTCTGGTCTGGACTGGAGCTGGAGAGTCTGTCCTTTGGGTTATTTCACTATGAACCTAACCTGGCCCTCATTCTTTTTATCTAATTTCCACCTTCGTTTTCTCATCTTCCTCTGTTCAAAATGCCCTTTTGGCGGTGAGACAGAATGTATCGTAGATCCCGTTCTTTCCCTTGCCCGGATCTCTTATGAACTGGGGTAAAGGGAGTTTATTTTAGGGCTCAGTTTGTGAACTACAGCAGGCTATGCCTTTTTCTCAATTTGATTTTTTTCCCATGGTTCAGTCGAATGGTAGATAAGAACACCACTTCCCTCCCCATTGAGCCTCGGATGCCTTTCTGATAGTGAAATCATCCCATTTCTGCTGAGAACTCATACCCATACCTACTGAATGATCCATAAGATTTTCAACAGCTTTAACAACAAGCCAGCAGCTTTCTTTTGTCTAACCTCAAATGGCAAATGGAAGTGATTTTTGTCTCGTGATGCAAGTAACCCACACACACTTGTAAATGATGTAGAAAGAAGAAAACAAAAAACAAAACCACTGTAAACCTACCACCCCAAGATTAATACTCTTAAATTATCTGATATATATCCTTAGATATCCTTTCTTTCTATGCATATAATTTCCCCACAGAAATAAAATTTTACTACTCACACCTACTTTTCTGTTAAACTTATATATAGATGTATGTCATTATTAATTGCATAACATTCTGTTATATAAATGTACAATGACTTAGTGAATTTTTCTCCTGAAATTGGGTGTTCATGTTGGACATATGTGGCAAAACGTAAAAATATTCAAGAAACTGGCTGTGCTGTTTTTAATAGACAAACCCTAGAACCAACATAAATGTTCTCTGAATATACTCCAAAGAGCTAAGTTGCTAGTTTAGAAGGCATAACTTTAATGTGTACACATTGCTTTGTAAAATACAATCAAATATTATAGAACTATAAATATGAAATCATTACCCTGTATTTAATTTTATTTCTCAGAGATAACCTCCATTAACATAGGATATGGATCTTTCCAGACTTTCTTCCTCTCTGGATACTTGGAAATTTTTAGAGCAAAGTGTACGTCTTATAGTTTTTTTTTACCCCAATAAAACCCCATTTTATGTATCCTTCTGCAACTTTAATTTTTCCCCTTTGTACTTCTTGAAAACCTTTCCAAATAGGTAGAGTGTAATCTCTAGCACGTGTAATGTGTACACACACATACATGTCTGCGTAGACACATGCATTACAACATACATGCCGGCCTCACAGGTGGGTAATGTCAGAGCTTTGTGATTTACCTGCCAAGTGACTGTGGGAATTTATTGCTTGGTTCATTCAAAATAGATATGTAAATTCAACTGCGTGCATGCTAAGTACAAGGCTACTTAAGACCTGAGCTCATGGTCCAGTGAGGAAACCGGGAGCATATACGTGAGTTATGATGGCAAAATTAGGCCCTGGCGCCTGAAAATTGCTATGGCAACAGAGGAGGGGCCTTTCCATCAGTCCAGGGAAGGCGTGGGCTCAAATCCTGGTGTCTGTGACTTACGGAGACATGAGGTACATTTTTACCTTGTCTTCCTCGTTGCAAGGTGGATATGGTAATAACTATCCCAAAATGCCGTCATGAGTGCTTACTGGGAAAATGTAGTCGTTTCTAGAGGAGCGTTGGATGTCCATTAGTAAGAGTTTGGTTAGGTAAACAAATCATGGTGTACTAATTAATCCAGCATTCTGTAGCTATGAAAAATAAAGTCATTCTGTGTACCGATAGGTCAAACTTGAAGATGTGTTAATAGAGTAATGTGTGGTTTACCATCATTTGTGTATAATTTCTTTATAGGTTGCAGTGGTATATACCTATATACATACTTGTAATTCCGTGGTCTGTCTAAAAGAATATCAAAGGGGGAGGGGCGCCTGGGTGACTCAGTTGGTTGAGCATCTGCCTCTTGATTTCAGTTCAGGTCATGACCTCAGGGTCATGGGATCGAGCCCCCATCATGCTCCCTGCCCAGTGGGGAGTCTGATTCTTCTTCTCCCTCTGTGCCTTCCCCAACCTGTGTGTTCACTCTCTCTCTTTCAAATAAATAAACTCTTTAAAAAATAAATAAAAGGATATCAAAGGAACAGAACAGTCTTGCCTTTGAGGAAGGGAACGGGAGCAGGGAGAGAGACGTGCTTTTCTCATAAGGGCATTTGCGCTCTTTGAATTTCCTCGTGTGTTTATGTGTAAAGGAAATGTTTTAAAAATTATGAATCAAGTAAAAGTCTACGTTTACCATAGAGTAAGGTGGCATCAGTTTAGTGAAACTGCACCAACTTTGGAGTAGGTGTATTTACTGACCGTGGGATCTCAGAAAAGTTACTTAAGCGCTCTAAACCTCCACCTTCTCCTGTAGGATGGGAAATAATAATAACAACTACCTTCTGGGGATGTCGTGAAAATGAAATCGCATTGGGGCGTCTGGGTGGCTCAGTGGGTTAAAGCCTCTGCCTTCAGCTCGGGTCATGGTCCCAGGGTCCTGGGATCGAGCCCCGCATCGGGCTCTCTGCTCAGCGGGGAGTCTGCTTCCCTTCCTCTCTCTGCCTGCCTCTCTGCCTACTTGTGATCTCTGTCTGTCAAATAAATAGATAAAATCTTTAAAAAAAAAAAAAAAAAGAAAGAGGGGCGCCTGGGTGGCTCAGTGGGTTAAGCCTCTGCCTTCGGCTCAGGTCACGATCTCAGGGTCTTGGAATCGAGCCCCACATCAGGCTCTCTGCTCAGCGGGGAGCTTGCTTCCCCCCCTCTCTCTCTCTACCTGCCTCTCTGCCTACTTGTGATCTCTTTCTGTCAAATAAATAGATAAAATCTTTAAAAATAATAATAAATAAATAAAAAAAGAAAAAATGAAATCGCATAATGAAATGGAAAGCAGTTAACGGTTCATGACAACGCGTCCTTCCTCAGACGTTCCTCGTGCTCTAGCTAATGCTGGCAGGCCAGCTCTTTCAGGACACTGGGCTGCAAATGGCGATGATTTAACTCAGTTTTCTTCTACCAAGAAAGGGAATGTGTTGGTTCGCACAAATGGAAGTCTTGGGTAGACCTGCTTTGGGGCGCGGCTCTACCTAGCACCTCCCTCGAAGGTACTGGGACTCAGTCTCTCTCCATCTCTTTGCTTCCATGTTGGTTCATTTCCCAGGTCGCTCCAGGCTTACGTCCTACTAACTCCCAGTGAAGAGAACCCGCTGTTTCTAACCAAAGTCCCTGCACTGGCCAATTCTCCTGCCTTGGTCGTAGGCCCATTAGCCAAGGGACTGGAATACAGTGATTGGTGGGCCCAGTTCGCAGTCCCCTCCTTTGAGCCCCTGATGGGAAGGGCCAGGCTAAGATGTTGAGCAAAATTGCGGTTTTTGCTTGTCAGGCTGAGAGACGAACAAACCACCTGAACCAAGAACTGTGGAGAAGTTTCTTCCCCAAAGGGAAAAATAGGGGCCAGGCAGGCAGAAACTGGATGTTCCCCCTCACGGCCCACTGCTTGGCTGCCTGACAGTTATTCCTATTATTTTTATATATACATTTTCAGAAATTTAACAGTACAACTGTTCATTACAGAAGCACGTCATCTCCGTTTGGGCTGAGGTTCTAAAATTAGCACATGGTTCCTTTATAATGAGAGCCGCCCTGATAATGGCTCAGGAGGATGGCAGTGTGGGTGACCCGCGGCGCAGTCCTCCTGTCCAGCCTTTACTCTTAGTGAGGACCCGATGGCTTGGCCTTCTGCTGAGCACCAGGTAGATGCGTCGCTTTACCGGTGGGGCCCTGGGATATGAAGGTCTCTTTGTAAACAGAGTAACTCCCAGTTCAGGGAGATGGTCGCCCTAAGCAAACAAAAATGGAGCTGACTGAGAGAGATTTCCATCTGCCCTGGTGTGAGCGGAGACCACCCGTACAGTTTAAAGCCTCCCATCCAGTTTTTTGGGTTTTTTAACCAAGCGTGCATGCTTGCCTTTGTTAAGGTAAGCGTTGACGTAACGCTGCTCCCTCAGAGACCAGAGTGGCCCTTTCCAAGAGAGCCCGGTTACTGTGCTTGTCCTCAGGTCTGGGAGCTACAGGTAGTAAGTACTGTGTGTTCCTCTCAAATCCTTTCAGCCCCTACCACTTCACCCTGGAAGTGCCTTCTAGCCTACCAGAAGCTTCCAGTGGGAGAAAGGAGATGACACAGTGATGGCCTCCCGAAGCACACCCTATCTCCTGCACAGCAGTAAATTCCAGGCACTGGGAGACTTGGCGGGACGATGACTGTCGGTGCAGCCCATAGGACCACCTCGATTTCGACCCTCCAGGAGTATTTGCTGGGACTGACCTCCCCCCGCTGCTCATTTCTTGCTGTAGACGTAGGGGCTTGGTGATTGATCCCCTTAGAGGCTGAGCTATCTTAGACCTTTGCTTTCTGGACTTTAAGGATTCTCTGGCAGTAGAATTGCCTCTAAGATTTTGTAGATTTTCTATCTAGTATTTAGATTAGATCAACTATCCAAAGTCACACAACCTGCCTAGTCCTGGTCCTTGAAGTTAGACCTCTGTTTCTTAGCAACAGATCTCTGGGAATTTCCCCAGCCTACAGTTTACGGCTTCCATAGGCCTTTGCCTCAAAGCAATTTGGAACAATAGCCTAGATGGGGAGACAAAAGTAATGTACCTCCAGGCGGCTAGCCTGTGGGTGGTTCTTTATTGCCAGTGTTCCGGAAGATTATATAGACTTTGAGACTTCGGGGCCCAAGAGTTCTAGGTCCCAAGCTTTTTTCCCATTTGGCTTCCTTCTGGGGACCTTCACATGGAGGGAATACAGCTCTGTATCTCTTGGATTGCTTTCTATGGAGAGAAAAGACCTCCATAGCAAATCGGTTCCCCTCTCGACTTTCAGGCAAGCTTCAAATGAAGTCTCTCATCCGTAATTTCCTGAAGGCCCCAGAAGTGACCCACCCACTGTGCCACTCCGGACTGAGGCTTGCCAGCTCCCCATTGCACCAGGGCTCAGCTTGACTCAGCGCGTCCCACAGGCTGCCGCTTGCAACACCACACTTCC
Organism: Taxidea taxus jeffersonii; assembly: GCA_003697995.1. Lineage (NCBI taxonomy): Eukaryota > Metazoa > Chordata > Mammalia > Carnivora > Mustelidae > Taxidea > Taxidea taxus. Next base: position 59,839 of record ML093076.1, on the reverse strand, counting down.
ATTTCCCTAGCTCAAAGAGCTTTAAGCAAAAAGGAGATGTTATGGGCTAATGCAACGGAGAAATCTGAGGCAAATTCCAATCATGGCCCCTAGCATATGACCTTGATTCAGACTTTTGAAAGACAGCCTCAGACCCTCTCTCTCCATTTCTCCACTCCACTTGCCCCTGTGGGCCCTCCATTCTTAATGGCTTCTGGCTGATGTCAGCCTTCCAGGGAAGGCACAACACCTCCTTGCCAGGAGCTCCAGAAAAATCCCTGGAGTTGGCCTTTGTTCACCCCGCTTTGGTCATATGCAGCTCACTGCGGCCACAGTGGCCACAAAGATCAGCCAGGCCGGGGTCACCTTGGGGCACAACACACTTGGGCTAGTACCGGGGAGGACTGCTCCCCCAAAAACAATCAGGGAGCTTTTGCCTCATGAAGAGGGTATGTTTGCGGGGCCAACCAAAACAACAGGCTCACACAAGGATTTGACCGAATATTTGGGAGGGGAAAATGATGTTAAGAAATCTGCCAGGGGGCGCCTGGGTGGCTCAGTGGGTTAAAGCCTCTGCCTTCGGCTCAGGTCATGATCTCAGGGTCCTGGGATCGAGCCCCACATCGGGCTCTCTGCTCAGCGGGGAGCCTGCTTCCCCCCACCCCCCGCCTGCTGCCTGCCTCTCTGCCTACTTGTGATCTCTGCCTGTCAAATAAATAAATAATCTTTAAAAAAAAAGAAAGAAAGAAATCTGCCAGATGTCATTCCTAGGCCGTTAGAGTGAAGTTCAGCCCAGCATTGCCCAAAAGAAAGACCATGTATGCCACAAAGTCAAGCCACAGGGTAAAAATTATAGATAGATAGTAGATAAAATAATAATTTTCATACTATCTGATTTAATCATATTTCAGAAAGCCAAAATAGTATCATTTTAACATGTAATCTGTGTAAAAACGACCGGTGAAATCCTTTACCCTTTCCTGTGCTGAGTTTTCGGCCTCCGGCATGTATTTCCTACTTCGAGCACATGCTGCTGTGGGTAGGCCACACGTGGCTGAGGGCTGCTGGAGTGAACATAACAAGATTCGTGGGTAACTTTCTCTAGAGAGGCTGCATCTCTGTCCTCAGCTGATAAGTTATTCCCTCTGTTTCTGTGTCATGAGGGGTCATGTTGGAATTGTGCGTCCCCTCACGAGAAGAAACTGACCTCGATGAGCCTGAAGACATGTGGCCATGTGTCCAAACACGCATCCCACCGTATGGTTCGTTAGCACACAACAATACTTGATTATCTGTCTCCTCTCTTGGACTCTACAGGCTAGGGAGGCAGACGCTTTCACCCATCTTGCTTTACCTCTGTTCCCTAAGCCCAATGCCCAGTCCACAGACACTAAGTGGGTATTTTTTAAGTAAAATTAAATTAGATGAAAAACTTGGATAAAGGGGCACCTGGGTGGCTCAGTCAGTTAAGCGTCTGACTCTTGATTTCAGGTCAGGTCGTGATCTCAGGGTCCGAGATCAAGCCCCATGGTGGGCTCCGTGCCAGGCATGGAGGCTGTTTAAGATCCTCTCCCTCTGCCCTTCCGCCCCCTACAAAAAAAGGAAGAAACTGAATGAAGACTCCTCATTTGCCTGGTTTGATGACAAAATAGAGACAGGAATACTAGTGGAAGCCCAAGATTGAGCATTTGCATTTTTGGTATTCTGATGAATGACCATTTGCAGTCTGTGACTAGCTGTATTACTGTTTAATCATTCTTTTGTTAAACATAAATATATGTATAGAGAGAGAGTGATCGAATTCCTACAGAAACCCAGGCTCCTTCCCAAACCCTAGGTATACAAAGATAAATGGGAAACAGTCCCTGCCTTAAAGGAAATCGGCCGAGCATAAGGAAAGGGGTCCAACCCAGATCAGAGATGAAGGTCGGCGGCGGAGTGTCCCAAGGGAAAAGCGAATTTCGTTCCAGGGTGCCTGCTGTGGTGTTACTGTCTGACCCCATGCCTGGCACATAGTGTTGAATCAGTGAGGGGGTAAGCGGAGTGGCCCATGACCTAACCCTAAAGGACCAGTGGACGTCTGAGCCTAGACGGGTAACCCCTTGCAGGTGAAGAGCATTTCGGTGCCGGCGCAGACCTGGAGCCAGCAGCTGGCCGGGGGCATGACAGGGTCCTGAGTGAGGCAGAGCAGAGGGGCCAGCAGCCCGTTTGGCTGGACTGGATCTTAGACAGCCCCGCTGCCTGCGATCGCCCACGTGACCGGTGATGAACGATTGTACTTTCCCGTTGCAGGCAAAGCGAAGGTTGGAGCTGGGAGAAAGCGGTCATCAGTACCTCGCAGATGGCTTAAAAACCCCCAAGGGCAAAGGGAGAGCCGCCCTGCGAAGTCCAGATAGTCCAAAAAGTAAGGATCCCTTTGGTCTCGTATTCTCCTCGGTGTGGGCTTCCCACCTTTCAAAGCTGCTGGCTGAGACGGTGCCAAGGTGGGGATAATGGTGGCATGTTGTGTCCTTTTCCACTTCTCTCTCTGTTTCCATCCAGAAAAACGCAGTGTCCGCAGACACCCCACAGACGCTGCAGGGTCCCTTCGGTCCCTGAATACTGACTCGGGAGGAGGGCTTCTTAAATGTGTGCGGTGTCATTTTTCAGCTCGGAATACGAGCTCCCTGGCACCATTCTATAATCAAATTTAAGTTTCACTTCCCTTCGTGAACATCACTTTGGAGACCAGGCTCCCTGCGCGTAGAACTGTGCCAGGCACGGTCCGGTCTGTGCCCGCCTCGTCCTCCGCACAAGGCTCCGCACAAGGCGCTGTCAGAATGGACCGAAACCCAGCCGTGGCAGCTCGTTTTCCTTTCCACTGATTGTTTCTTTGACGAGAGAGAGAGAAGTAGGTTGGAAACAACGAAATAGCCCTTTATGTCTCTGGCGTTTAACGGAGATGCTAAATTAGACTTTGTTCTCCCCTTTCCTGGAGTTTACGATTCGGGCCGACCCCAACCTGGGTGCGGTGAACACCCGCCCAACAGAATAAATACGATACTGAATGAGGACAGAACATGCAGGAGGGACGGGGCGGGTCGATGGAAAGGCTGGTTAGGTACTCGTCATTGACATGAAGCGGTCCCTGGAATGCTGGTGCCCAGGTCCCAGACACACACAGAACAGGGAGCCTGCAGAGCCGGTTGCGGGGGGTCGGGCTGAGCCCCCCCACCGCCCCCATCATGAAAATGAAATGCAGGAGAGATTCGCAGCCCCGGGCCCATGGGTTGGGCTCTGCACGTGCTGGTGCTCAGAGACCATAGCACGTTTTCATTCATTCAACAGATAATGTTGAGGCCTGCCTGTGCGGGACACCTCCCTAGACCCAGGGAGCAGGGTGAGGCCAAGTCGGAGCTCCTGGGAACTTCACAGCACAACGCTTTCATCCACCGGGAATCGTACTGTCCCTTCCTTTTCTAACGAAGCCATTTCATAGCTTTCTGTAACTTACCGAGAACATTGGCAGTGGCTTTGCTTTGATGCTAATACTTGGGCTGCAGCGGGAAAGAGGGCTTGCCTACCTGCAGAGAAACCCTTCATTTCTTTACCTTTCCCCCTATCCCCCCCACCCGCTCGGCTTTT
>ML093076.1:32966-50851 GCA_003697995.1 Taxidea taxus jeffersonii | reverse complement strand
GCCCGAAGTTAAAGAATCATTGATGCGTGGTCGAAGTAGGCATTCTCCTGACACTCGATAGTTCTTTCCCATCCCTTTTACCTAACTGGAACATCAAAAACATTTCAACAGTTCAGTACATACTGAGTGTCTCAAAGTCTGATTTTAACATCATGGGGCCTTGAACGCAGGGTATGGTGCCGTGTCCCCCTAGTCCTTTTTCTTTCTCAACATTTGGTATCTGGAGGTTCTAACTGATTTCAACCATTGGGGAATTTCATGTTGATTGCCTTGGATATGTTCCCCACCAGGAATAGAGACATAAATGTTTTAAGGTATCTCCCTAACTTTAATTTAAAAAAAAAAAAAAAAAGTATCTCTCTAACTTATCTTAGCACATTTTAAGAATTAATCTTTTGAAATGTGTTTACCTTTAAGAAATCACATATGAGGGGCGCCTGGGTGTCTCAGTGGGTTAAGCCGCTGCCTTCGGCTCGGGTCGTGATCCCAGGGTCCTGGGATCAAGTCCCGAGTCGGGCTCTCTGCTGGGCAGGAAGCCTGCTTCTCCCCTCCTCTTTCTGCCTGCCTCTCTGCCTACTTGTGTGATCTCTATCTGTCAAATAAATAAATAAAATCTTAAAAAAAAAAAAAAAAAGAAATCAATATGAGGGGCGCGTGGGTGGCTCAGTGGGTTTAGCCTCTGCCTTCAGCTCAGGTCATGATCTCAGGGTCCTGGGATCGAGCCCTGCATCGGGCCCTCTGCTCGGCAGGGAGCCTGCTTCCCCTCTCTCTCTCTCTCTCTCTCTGCCTCTCCGCCTACTTGTGATCTCTCTGTCAAATAAATAAAATCTTAAAAAAAAAAAAAGAAATCACATATGACTTTGGCTGAATTGGTAGACGAGAATATTATAAGAAAATAGGGAGCATATTTTTGTGATTAGTCTCTGATAATCTTTGCTAATATACACCTGGACCCTAACTGTAAGATAAAGAAATGTAGCAAAAAGGAAATGCATAGAAAATAAAGAGAGAGTGAGAGTCACAAGCTCCCACCTAGGGTAGAGTTCTCACCTAAATGATAATAATAGAACTATGACCCAGATGAAGAAGAATTTTAGTTGTTAGTGTGCTGCATTCTCATATTAAACACTGCTCCAAGCACTTAAGAATACTCTTCATCCAGTGGTTATTAAAGCTCCCATAAAAATGCCCTGCCATAAAGGGATAGCAATATGGAAATACTGTATTCGAAGTACTTGAAGGACCTTTTCATAGTTTGCATAGAAGGAATATATTTAAAGATCACAGTTCACCTCCTCTTGGGCAGGGGTCAGCAAACTTTATCTTTTTTAAAGGACCAGAGGGTAAATATTTTTGGGCTTTGTGAGCCATAAGTCTCTGTTGGTTCTACTCAACTGCACAACTTTGCCATTGGAGGCGAGAGGAAAAAAAAACAAAAAACAAAACCAGCCAGAGACAATCCGTAAACAGTGGGAAAGGGCATGATTCTCTGCCAATAAAACTTTATTTACAAAGCCAGTTGGTGGACTCGATTTGGCCCTTGGGCTGCAGTTTGCTGGCCCCCCTAGGGGATGACATCATCAATTGATGGGGGGAGGAAGGGAGAGGCTACTGGGGAAGAAGCAAAATGAACAGTGAAAATTACCCTGTCTTCCCATTTCTGGATGAAAATTACTACAGCGCTCACGTCTCAGTTTGAACTTTTCTCACTTGTTCTGTTGGTAGAGCCTACAAATACATTTGGCAAGTACCCAAGGGCCCATTGAGGTTTATTTGTGTCCAGAAGAGACAGAAACACACAGTCCAGTGAAAACAACCAACCAAGACCACAATGGGAATATCCCGAAACCCCCTTCCAAAGGTAAAAATTCCCCTTTTGTCATTCGGAAACTGTATGAAAAACAAAGGTGACCGGAAGGATCCGGTGCCGGAACCACATGCCGAGGCAAGAACCAGAAATTTCTGCTATTAAACCTTATGAAGGTAACTTTTTTTTTTTTTTTTTCCTTTTCAAAGGCTGTCTGGTAGTTACAGAATCCAATCATGGTCTTGAGCCAATGACTCCTCCGCCCCCAGACAGAGTCCCTCAGGCTTTCGCTATGGGCAGAAATCGCTTCCCCTGCAGTGTTTTGGGAAGCCCGCCGGGGTGCTGAGTAAAGCTGTGAGCCGTCCCAATGAGTCATCAGCTGCACTTGGCCACACAGCTTCGCCTGGTGCCTCTGAGATCATGTTAGCGAAAGGGAACGAGTTATGAGCCAAGAGCCTTTTGTCAAAGAAGTTGAACTTGATTTCCATTCCCCTCCTCATTCCCACGCCCTGGGGTGACGCGGACAAGATACGCGAGGAAGACCCCAGGAGTATCTTAAGTTCTCCCCCTTTTTTCCCCTTTCAGACTGGGGATTTGTCTTCGGTCTTTCCCCTTACTGTCTCCCAATATAGCCTCAAGACTTGGAGCGATTTTAGTGACTCGGGTCTGATTTATAACACGGAGCACTGCGATTGCCCGGGCAGCTCAGGTGGTGAAACGAGCGATCACCTTTTCTCGCCACAGACCTTCAAAGCGGATATGTCTTACTACGTGCGTTTTTAAGAAGTGCCTTTCAAAAGTTAGTTGTTCAAAAAAGGCTAAGTTAAAAATCCATTGAATCCCTACGAGGAAGCCAGCTTTTCAGCATGTATGTTTTTTATTTTCCTTTAAATACTGACCAGCTGATTGCAGGGAGACGGGTTTGAACTGGTTAGCCTCTGGCCTTGGAAACGATTTGTATTCTTGTTTGCTCACCGTAGGCGCCCCAAAAGTTGAGTGGGTCAGACCAGAGCAGAGAAAGGCTGTCAGCCACGGGGCACGAGATGGGCTGGGTCACAGTGGCATCTGACTGGCCTTCCAGAGGGTCTCTGCTTTTACAACAGCAGCGCGCATCGTCTTCTAACAAGTTGGTGTGATTTTTTCTCCTAACTTATTTTTCGGTTTCCTCCAATTTTTTTTTTTTCCCCCTTCAGACTTGGCTTCAAGCAACTCAGGACATAGCGATTGTTCCATTTCTACAGCAAACCTGTCTCCTTTGGCCTCCCCAGCCAACCTCTTCCAGCAGACTGAGGACCAAACTCCTTCCAACCTAGAAGGACCATTTGTGAACTTACTGCCTCCCCTGCTCCAAGAAGACTATCTCCTAAGCCTCGGGGAGGAAGAAGGCATCAGCGATCTCTTTGATGCTTATGATTTGGAGAAGCTCCCGCTTGTGGAAGACTTCATGTGTAGTTGATTATGCTTTGCGTGACCTCCCCTTATAAACCAATATTTTTTTATTATGGAACCAGAACATCTGTCATGCAGTGTTGTCCCTTCCTACCTTCTTCCTCCGAGATAGTATCATGAAGTAAACTACAAACTTCAGAACAAAGCTGACATTTTAATGAATTAAAGCGGGGGGGTGGTTGTTTGCCTTTTTTTTTTTTTTTTTGTTGGGTTTTTTTTTTTTTTTTTTTTTTTTTTTGTTTTTTGGTTTTTTGTTTTTTTGGTGTTTTTTTTTTGTCTAAACGCACAGTCGCAGGCTCCCTTGGGAAAGCCCTGCTTTGCTCCAGGCTCCAAAAATCTCCTGGATGAGTCAGCAATTTGAGAAAATGTGCAATCAGGTGTCTCTCACCCGTATTTTTCTTCCCTCCCTCCCGGATTGGCTTGCCGTGCCTGATGGATGCGCTGTGGAATGGGGTCTGGCCACCTGGCCCACTCGAGAACAGCAATCTTCCTTAATAGCATTTCAAGCCGTGCCTTCTCCGCGGATTGCATGTCTTTGGGGTCTGCTAATACAGAACGGAACGGCAGGAACAGTGAACTTGAAGTCATGCAAAGTATGAAATGGATTTCTTCAGCTCTTCTTAGGAATATTTAAATTACTGTCATAATTCAGTGTAAGCTATGGACCTTGTGTCCTGTAGGAGGTCAAGAGAACCTGCACAGCCTTTCGGACGAAGAACCTGTTTTCCAATATTTGTTGCAGATACAGAAGAACAGTAGAGTTCTGCCACTCGGAAGCTGTTGTGGATTTTCCTGTCTCCATTAACCACTCCCACTTCCCTGCCCCCAACGTATTTGTAAGTTTAAAGTTGATTTGTAGCAAATGCTTACTTAGGAGTTTTCTGTGGATTGTTTTCGCCTTTTTATTTTTATTCTTTTTAAAATTTTTTTAGCTGCCATTTAAGCATTCCTGTGGCACCCAGCACCATTTCAATTTAATTGTTTACTTTGAAACGGTTTTTGCTAATTCACATTATTTAAGCAGACGTAGAGGACCTCTACTGATCGGAGCGTCTAAACGTGTGTGATCTAAGGTTTAACAGCCTCTGCAAGAAGTGTCACCCCACCTTGCTTCCTTTCCCAGGACGGGAGCTCGGAGCCAGCCAGTCCTGGGGCTCGCTCTCGCGGACACGGGTGGCCCATTTGAGAGGAGAACCAGGTCAGATGACACAGCAGTCCCAAGGAGCAGCAGGTGTGGATCCCTCCATCCTTGGGCTTCCCGGCCCTGTGACTGGGGCAAGGGCTCTCTTACTCTGCACTCAGGGAGACCACTTCTCAGGATGGGGTCAGATGGAGAGGCCTCTGGGGACAAAGATATCCCCACTGTGTCAGTGGCATTTACTTAAAAGCTGGTGAGAACAGGGCGCTCCCACCGCATCGGGGGCTGCGATCGTCCTGGCCCAGAACCCATTCCCCTTCCTCTACGAAGGAGTCAGTTGGACCAAGGGAAGCCATTACATGGAAGGAGAAGCGATAGAAGCCAGGGCGTCTCCCACTTTACTCTTCAGGAATGGTGTCCCCCAGTTGGAGGCTTCGTGTCAGCTGCAGATCCTACCAGTTAGGTCCAAGAATGGCTTTCCCATCGGCCCTGGGGAGGCACCCTTCTCCCGCTGGGCACGTGGCGTGGAACCTCAGGTCCATTGCTTGGATCCTGAAGACGACGGAAACGAGGGAGTCAGGTGAAAACAAAAAAACAAAAAACAAACCTCAAAACGAAAACAGTTAAATTGAAATGCTATGTGCCTGACACCGTAGCACTCAATTCGTGTGTTTAACGGAATCGAAAATAATCCCTTAGGAAAAACACAAAACGAAACAAAAACAAAAAAACCACGAAAGCCCCAGCCAGTTTACTCAAGGTAGATTTCCACAATATGCAAAGTGGTGGTGGGGTCAAAACGAATGACACCAGCACTTTAAACTATTTGTGTGGGTATGCATGGGTGTATGTTTGGGAAGAAAAACAAAGGTGCACATTATCCTCCTTTTTCTTCTTCGGCCTCGTCCCCAGTCTCCTCCCTCACACACACTGGCTTTGGTACAAACAGCAGTGTGGCCTGTGATGAAGCTTTGGGGTGGGGGAGGGAAGGGGGAGCTTTGTGTCAAGTGCCTACTGGAAATGCACTGTGGGGTTTTTTCCTGTATGGGAAACCATTTATGCCAAGCTTTTCCCCATTTCCCATATTTATCTCATCTGGTTAGCTACATCTGCTTCCAGCTCTGTAACGATTCTCTTTGCCAGCTGCACGAAGCTGACTTGTTTCCAAAGTCTAAAGACTGAGCTCTCACCTGGCTAGGTTGTTGTGTGTTTCGTTGACTTTCTCGTTATGCCTTTCCGTAATGTAATAATGCCGTATTTATTGTTTTGAAGATGAAAGGAATACTAATAAGTCTTAAGAGTTCCTTCATGCATAAGATTTTTCCAGTCAGTGGGCTGAGCTTGGTGTCCGTGAATTAGCCGTCCGTGCCGTGTTCTGTTCGCATCGCCCATTTTTCCTTTCTGACATCTTGTCTGGCACCCAAAGTGGGTTAGTGCTACAGTATTTGTGCTACTTTGAGTACTAAGTATGCAGATTTTTCTGGTACCATTGAGTTGCTGCTATTAACGCTCACACATGAAATGGCTAAAAGTTACACATGTGCGAATTATGACTGCGTGAGCCTTACAAAAGAAAAAGTGTACAAAGGGCAACACATGAGCTGTCAAACAGTATTAGGTGTGTGTTCACATGTACAGATCTGTGCATAGCGATCGTTTTATTTAAGTTGATACGTAGTCTCCTCACACTTTCATTATCTAGCGATTTTGTACAAAGAAAAAAGGAAAAAAACAGCAATTAATTTGTAAACACTGCCAGAATATTTTCTAGCGGGTTTGTAATTTTTTAAGAGTTGTTCTATTTTGTTTTCTGTTTTGTTGTTGTTGTTGTTGTTGTTGTGATTCTCGTTTCCGGTTTTGTCGTTTAAGTGTAGATCTGTAAATAAAACTGCAGTATTTAAAGCTTTAGCTTTCAGGAAAAAAAGAAAATAAGAACTCAGATGCGTGCATGACAGCCTGCGTGTGAGAGGAGGGATTTGAAGGAACATGGCTTGCAGAGTGAGTCGAGTGGCAATTGTCAGATTGTGGGAATTTCTTTTCCTACGGGGTACGTGATTTTTTGTCAAAAGGAAGTATTTCTCCCAAAATTGGGAGTAGGCAAACTACTAATCGGTTTAGCTTTGTGTTGTATGCTAGTTTAAAGAAAAAAAAAAGAAAATATGTAATATAATGTAAAAAAAAAAAAGCTTTTATGATGGATTTTGTAAATAGATTTGTTACAGGGTAACCTGTTCTCTAGCTGTGATCTTATCACTTCAAATGGGTGTAATTTGAATAAATTTTGTATGGTAAAGGATCAATAAAATGATTTTTTTTTTAAGAGTTCAGACTTGTAAACGGCTTTTCTTAATGGTATCTTACGTTCCTGCATTAACTTCGTTCTTAAAGACGTGCTTCAGCATGGAGACAGGTGGCCCCAAAGCCTGAGAGCACGCCTGTATGTAGGACTTGAGGAACACTGCGCGGACATGTGCCGAGCACTGCGGTGTGCCGGGCCCGTGGAGAAGCAGAAGAATTCGCCACATCTCTGACCAGCGGCAAAACCACTTTCAGATGGGGAAGGACTTTTACTCTCCGTGGCAAGTCCAGTTTTAGTTTTCATAACGAGTTATGAAGCCAAGACATTTTAATTCTCACGATGGGTAATTACCTCCCTTGTCCTGGATTCCGTGTTCCTGGAAATGGCACCTCTGAGCAGGTTGGGATCTTTGGATGGCCATCGTGTTCTCTTCACCCTGAGCTGATTATCTAAAGCTCCAGCCTATTACGTATCGTACACATGTACACACGCGAGCCGTCAATTGATATGCAAGGGTATAAAGTTCGGAAACAAAACCATCCCTGTCCCCCGCCCCATTTGCCCCAAAGGAAACCACTATCCTCATTTTTCCTATGCGTCTCCTTCCAGTCCAGTTTTTTCCAGGCGTATGACACGTGTGTGCATGTGTATTTCAACATAAATTGTACCATGAAGACTCCTCCACAGTTCTTTTTCTTTCTCACTGTAGATTTGGACATCTTTCCATGCTTGTACTTACAGACCATGTTCATGGTCTTCAAAGCCTGCGTAGTGTTCCAGTGAGTAAAATTTTATTTAATAATTTATTTTACCCAGGTAATTTTCTTCAAAGATTTTATGTATTTGTTTGAGAGACAGAGAGCACGAGTAGGGGGAGGGGCAGAGGAAGAAGCAGACTCCCCGCTGAGCAAGGAGCTTGACATAGGACTCGATCCCCGGACCCTGAGATCATGACCTGAGCCAAAGGTAGATGCTTAACCGACTGAGCCACCCAGCCCACCCCTAGGTTATTTTCTATTTGGATTTATTGAATGCTTATATTATGCCCAGCACTATTTCTTCTTAATGTGGTAAAATACCCATAACATGAAATTTACTGTTAGTGACATTCCATACATTTACAATCTTGTGCAATGACCACCACTATCTAGTTCCAGAACATTTTCATCATCCCAAAAGGGAACCCATACCCATTATCAAACCCCATACCCTTGTGCCCAGCAATGCCCCCCCCCAATCCCTGGCAAATGTTAATCTGCTTCCTTTCTATATAGATTGGCCTATTCTGGATATTTCCTATAAATGGAATCATACAATAAATGCCCTTTGGTATTTGCCTTCTTTCACTTAGCATAATGTCCTCAAGGTTCATCCATGATCCAGCATGTGTCAGTACTTCATTCTTTTTTTTTTTAATGCTTGAATCATGCTCCGTGGTGTGGATAGACCACATTTTGTTTATCCATTCATCAGTTAGTGGACGTTTGGGTGGTTTCTACCTTTTGGCTATTGGAATGCCAGGTACCATTTTAAGTGCTTTATACAAGTGCTCTATGTTTTCCTGAAGCATACATCACTAGCTAATATATCTGTTGTTTCTCTACTTCTAGAATGTAAACTCAGTGAGGAAAGGTACTTCGTGGGGCTTGAACTAAAAAACCTGAGATGAAGACCTGAGCTGAAATCGAGTCAGATGCTTAATCGACTGAGCCACCCGGGCAACCCTAAATATTGTTTTGCAGATGGGTTGTACTTGAGAGAAAGTTTGAAGTCAGTCTCAGCAAAGAGATAGGAAATAATAGAGAAGCTCATTGTACTCACTCACTCAGTGTCCATTAAGAGAAATCACTCATTAACTCATTTAGTCACTGAAGGATTCTGTAATTACTATATGCCAGGCACTGTTGTAGTTTCTGGAGTCCAAACAGAAAAAGACACAGTTCCTATCAGCAAGAGGAAGCTTACAGTCTAGTTAGGGGAGAAACAAGTTTTAGCTGGAAGTAAATACTGAAGCCCAGATCTTGAATAAGGATTTTTTTCTTCTTTCTGAAGCCATATTTTAAAGACTTGGAAGGACAGATGATATAGAGGCAGAAACAAATGGAAGGAGAATGTAGCCTTACTACTGGAGAGCTTTACAGAAACGGGAGATTCTGATCCAGGATATTGTGGGGCCAATTGCCAGCCCTGGACCTCTGTATCCAGATACGGAGTGATTACAGCCCATGGCCCGGGTAAGCATGACTCAAATGTGAATAAACCAGTGGACTCATTTTCTAGGAACTGGGGAGCCTCCATCTAAACCAGGACGGCAACCTCGGTATCGTGAAGGGAAATACGTGTAAATGTCATGCAGTGGGACATTTAGTGAGAATTCCCATACAAGCTTTTGAGAATGAATCAGCCAGGAGTCAGAAGTCAAAAAAAGTAACCTTTGTAGCAACAGATTGAGATGATCTGTAGAATACACAGAGAAGACTTTCCACAGTGCCCTTAAATCGACGACTTGAAGGCGGAAAGACGAACAGAACAATTTATTAAAATATTCTAAAATATTTCTAACACCAGAAATTACGATCATGCTTTTTATGTGTGTGAAGAACACTGTCTAAAAAAGTCCTGGAGTTCCTGACGCTATGGGAAGTGCTAATGGGAAACAGGAGGGACAAAGTCCCACATTCTCAGGAACAGCATTAGTGCTTCTGTTGGGAGCTTTTGGGAACTTGGGTATGGACCACATCATGGAAGAGGGGGAAGCAGTTGTGAGAGGAAAGAGAGGTTGTGTCTTCTCTTTCCTTCATCACCTTCAGGGACTGCCTACATACAAGTCAGGACCACAGACACGGGAACTAAAACCCAGGGAATTCAGAGAAACAAAGTCAACCATTAATCAAGCCCTAGTGTTTCGACTCAAGACAAAACAATGTCAACTGGTAATGATGATCACATCACAGAATTTGAGCTGGAAGGCAACCTCCTAAGAAGGAACTGGTTTCATCATGTGACGGTACAGCAATTAATTGTTTTTCATCAGGGGGAGAAAAAAAGTCTCCAGCGTCCTAGTCCAAGGCTCTTTCTGCTATGTCCATAAGGTTTAGTTGTCCCACTCGGGCATGCACAACGGAAACCTGCCTCTTCCGAGTTTTAGCCCTGGGGCCATAGACTGGCTGTCATGGTTAATTCATCATTTTGAATTCACATAGCTTCTGAAAATTTCCTCATCCACATTGTCCACGAGCAGTATAATTCCTTCTACTCTTCCACACCACGTTTCAGAGGTTCCTGTTTCTAGATAGGATGTCCCATTCCCCCTTGAAAGACTCAGGCCTCTATTCCTTTTCTCCACTTTTCAGCTTCAGAAGGACTTAAGACGGTTTTTCCAAATAACCAAAGTCAAGGGCATTTGCCTCAGCTAACACCTAAACTATATTGTGTGTCTTATCCCTGAACCATCCTCAGCGTTGTACAGAGCTTTATAGTTTACAGAGCATTTTCCTATACCTCGTCTAGTTCATCTAAAGCTATTCATAACTGATGGCGGCAAGTACAGAAGTAACTAATCAACCTAAAAATGACAGAACAAGCTATGCACCGTGATGTAAACTGAGGAAGAAAAGCACTTAGCTTTAAGCCATTACTCTGTGGAGACCCAAAGAGCAAGAAAGAACATTGTGATTCCACAAGAAGGACCTAAAATAATGACATCAGGAAGGATCTGAAATAATGACATCAGTGAATAAAAATTGAACTATGCCAACAAAGAGATTGTGTTTAAGTGGGTTAGGGCTGAAAATAGACGTTGTGTGTGTTTAGAAATGGGAGAAGGCAGGAGAGCCAAGATGCTTGAAAAGGGCCACAGCTAAATTCTGTCCTTGGCAAGAAACCAAAGAATGGGTGTTTCTCTGGTCAAAGAGAAACATTTTTGTTTTTCCAAATCAAAAATCATTATTGAATCATTATTGACTCTGAGCTTGGGTGTCTGTTAAGGGGATAAAGTGAGTGCTGAAGACACGGGCAGACACAGGGCCATCACAAAGGAAAGGAGAAGATAGACAGTATGGAAATAACTCCTTTACCTCATCCTAGGAAGTAGATAAACTAACAAGTGGGGGCCAAAATTAGTCATAAGTGTAGAATAAAGAACTGGATAGGACTCCCGCCCCACCAATATGGCAGATTAGATAGCCAGGAAACCCTTCTGTTATAAAACATTGAGACTGCATAGAAAAAAATTTTGCTGAGACTACAGGAAATTCCTAATCGGCTAGAAGAATAAAGAAGAAAACTGAGCAGGAAAAAAAAAAAAAAAATGGAGGAGCATGCACATGGGAAAGTCACATGTGCCTAAAGACAGTCACCAATTTAATTGCCAATATTGATGCTGCAATGGGGGGAAAGATGTCCTGGATCAACAGAGAAAGATTGGAGCATTGAACCTCAGATTCCAAGATTAAGCCAGAGAAATTGGAAGAAGGCTCTAGTGCTCCAGGTGCTAGTCATCTCCCTGGCTTCCAGCAGAGCAAAATCCTCTCTGGATAGGTCCTTCAATAGGACCACAGACTTGATCTGCCAAATCTGAGCTCACAGTCAAAGATCATCAAATACATAAGGAAACGATCCAGCACCAGAAGCAGAAGCAGGGACCTCAGATTTAGACTTCAAGGGATTCAAACAATGGAATTATCAGGTACAGAATATAGAATAAACGTATATGAAATGTGTAAAGAAATAAAAGATGATATCACAGGAATTACTTTCTCAAAGCAGTAAGAGATGATCAAAACCTGCCACATCGATCAGAAAAAGGATAAAATACAATGTTAAAATTTTTAAATAAAATTGTGGAAGAAAAGGGAGGAAAAATGATGGCTAAAACAGCAGATTAGATATGGCTAAGGAGGTTATAATAAACTGGAAAGTAAATAACCAAGAATGTAGCACAGGGAGAAAAGGAGATTAAAAAATATATAAAGAAATATTAAGGTGCACCTCGGTGGCTCAGATGGTTGAGCGTCTGTCTTTAGCTCGGGTCATGATCCCAGGGTCCTGAGATGGAGCCTCACATCAGGTTCCTGGCTCAGCGGGGAGTCCGTGTCTCCCTCTCCCTCTACTGCCTCTCCTGCTTGTGCTCTCTTGCTCTCTCTGTCAAATAAATAAATAAAATATTTTTTTTAAAAAAAGGAGGGGCACTCCAAAAGGTGACATTTCAGTTTGAATAAAACATCTTTAAAAAAAAGAAAAGAAAATATTAAGCAATAGGGAGCTGGAATTAGATTTTTTTTTCTCTGTAAAGAGCCAGATAATAAATGTTTTAGGCACTGTGACCTCAAGGTCTGTGTCAAACCATCCAGCTTGCCTGTGCAGCATGACAGTGCCCATAAGCAGCAGGTGCATAAGTGAGCATGGCTGTATTCTAATAAAACAATGATGGGTCCTAACACTTGATATTCATGTAATTTTTACTAGTTGTGAAATAATATTCTCTTTTGATTCTTTTCAACCATTTGAAAAATGCAAAAAATTGTTTTCAGCTCACAGCTGTACAAAAGAAGGTGGTGGGTGGCTTCTGGTCCAACATTTTAAGAGTGTGGAAGTTGTCTCAGAGCAAGAATAAAGCAGAACAATGTGAAAATCAACAATTCTCCTTAGGTTCATCATAAAATTGAGATCCAGAACAAATCCCTGCCCTGAAAACTGGACAGAAAGGGAAATACAGAGAACCAAAGCATACCCAGAACACAAATGGCCACCGGAACCAGCCAATAGTATGAAAACCTAAAAGTCAATTGACTAATTGTTGGGGTCTGAGCATTGAAATAAAAATCCCCTGAGGAACCAGTCTTCGGAGGACCCCTCGCCTTTATACCAGATTCTCCTTCAGGAGCCCCACCAGGTTCTCAGAGTGAAGATCAGAGAATATTTCCTTCTATTCTGCTTCTAGCAGGCAGAAGGGAAAACTAGCTATTTTGAAATATGCCCAGAGCATTCTAGTCTCCTTAACAAAGGCCTGCTTTCAAGGAAAAGTTTGGTCAGAATCTAAATGATGTGGGGGAAAGGACATACCCAATTCCAGCCACTTCTAGTCTTCCTGTCCCACCTAAGGGAGAGGGAAAAAAAATGAAGAAACACAAATAACAACAACAACAAAAATACCTCAGATTCTTGTGGAGGTCTCAGTCCAGGGACACTGAAAGAATGAGACCCAATCATAGGATTATAGGATGCTTTCCATCTCCCCACCTTACCACCACATCAACAGGACCGTGTATAATAATAGGGAACTACAATGGAAAGACCTGTAAACCACAGCTTTTGTCTAAAAGGGAGGGTCTGTAGGAAAACTGAAAGACAACAAGGAAGACAAAAACAAGGACACAAAAGGAAATTTTAGCCACTGACACCACAGCTATAAGAAATAACACACACAGCCTACAGGACTCCTAAGCAGATAAACATAAAAGCTCACGCTAAAGGCCTCTCTACCTCAGGTCCTTTTATCCTATACCTTATGTCTGACTTTTGTCCAAAAAAAAAAAATGACAAGGAATGTTAAAAGACAAAATATAAAGTTTGAAGAGACATCAGAACCAGACTCAGTTTGAGAATTATGAGACTGGGATTTTGAAATAACTGTGATTAAGATGGAAGGGCTTTAATGGAAAAAAGTGGGCCTTAACACAAAAACAGATGGGCAATGTAAGCAGAGAGATGGGAGCTCTAAGAAACAATCAAAAGGAAATACTAGAGGGGCACCTGGATGGCTCAGTTGGTTAAGTGTCTGCACTCAGCTCAGGTCATGATCCTAGGTTCCTGGGATCAAGCCCTGTGTCAGGATCCTGAGCAGGGAGCCTGCTTCTCCCTCTTCCTCTACCCACCCATCCCCACTTATGCCCTCACTCAAATAAATAAATAAATAAAATTTTTTTAAAAAAAGAAGTGCTAGAAATTGAAAACACTGAAACAGAAATGAAGTACGTCCTTGATGGACCCATTAGTAGATTATACATGGTCGAGGAAAGAATCACTGGTCTTGAAGACAGGGCACTAGAGCCTTCTCAAGCTGAAGAACAAAAAGAGAATGAGAAAAAGAAACAGATGATCTGGGGCGCCTGGGTGGCTCATTGGGTTAAAGCCTCTGCCTTCAACTCAGGTCATGATCCCAGGGTCCTGGGATCGAGCCTCGAATCGGATTCTCTGCTCAGCAGGGAGCCTGCTTCCTCCTCTCTCTCTACCTGCCTCTCTGCCTACTTGTGATCTGTCACATAAATAAATTAACTAAATCTTAAAAAAAAAAAAAGAAAGAAAGAAACAGATGATCCTAGAACAGTAGGAGAATATAAAATGTTGCATCATATACTCAGTAAGAATACCAGAAGGAGAAGGAGAGAATGGAGCAGAAGAAAAAGTCCAAGTAATAATGGCTGAAACTAATAGAACACTGCCTTGATTATATGGGAATTTTTTTAATTTAAAAAAATAATAGCTGAGAACTTTCCAAAAGTAACAACAAACACCAAACCATAATCCAGGAAGCTTATAGGATTGAGGGGAAAAAAGATCCATATCTAGTATATTATATCCAAACTGCCAAAAATCAAAGACAAAGAGGAAATCTTGAAAGAAGCTAAAGAGTGAGGACCTTATTTGTAGAAGAGGAATGGTAAGTATTACATTGGACTTTTCAGAAATCATGTGAGCAAGATGAGAGTAACTTAAAATATTTAAAGTGTTGATGATAAAGTGTTGAAAGAAAAAACTAGCAACCTAGAATTCTATATCCAGAGTAATTATCTTTCAAAAGTGAGAAGAAAAAAAAAAGGAACTTTCTCAGACAGATAAATATTGAAAAGAATTTGTTGCAAACAAATCCCAGCAAGTCATTTTGTGGATAGCAGCAAAAGTGGGTAATTAAAGTTCACAGGGAAAGGCGAAATTCCCAGCATAACCAACACAATACTGAAGAACAAAGTGGGATAATTGAGGCTATCCGGCTTGAAGACTTACCATTACGCTGTAGTAATCGAGTCAATATGGCACTGGTAGAAGAATGGACAAATGGATCTAGGGAACAGGATAGAGGGTCCAGAAATAAATCCATGACAACATAGTCAGGTGATCTTTGATAAAGGCCCAAAGCAACTCAATGGAGTAAGAACAGGTTTTGTAGTCAATGGTGAGAGAATGATCAGACACCCACATGCAAAATAAAAAAAATTAAAAATAGGGACGCCTGGGTGGCTCAGTTGGTTAAGCGGCTGCCTTCGGCTCAGGTCATGATCCCAGCGTCCCTGGGATCGAGTCCCACATCGGGCTCCTTGCTCGGCAGGGAGCCTGCTTCTCCCTCTGCCTCTGCCTGCCTCTCTGTCTGCCTGTGCTCGCTCTCTCTCTCTCTCTCTAACTAATAAATAAATAAAAATCTTTTAAAAAATTAAAAATAAAAAAAGAAGAAGAATAAAAAGAATCTAGACATGGCCTTCACATCTTTCACAAAAATTAACTCAAAATGAATCATAGGCCTAAATATATAAAACACAAATCCGTAAGATGTGAAGAGGACGTAGAAGAGAATTTAGGTCACCTGGGGTTTGGTGACGACCCTTGACACACAACACCAAAAGCAGGATCTGGGAAGACAGTATAGATCAACTGAACACAGTTTAGGGCACAGGGCTGGCTCTTCATGCTTACATTATGGGGTGAATTCACAGGTCTTGTTTTATTATTAAGTATCAAAACTTTCATGTTACTATGTACCTTTTTAAATGTAAAATTATTACCTCCTCTAAAATATTTTTAACGTTGAGCCCCAAAATGCCCAAGAAGAAATCAGGTAAGGGATCGACAAGGTCTTTGACAATGAACTGGGCTTCAGAATACCAAACAGGGTATTTCACAGCCCATCGTATTGCTAATTAATAGAGAGGAGGTTGAAGTCATCTTTTTTTTCTTTAGCTTGCTGTGCACAGCAGTAAAGACCTCTGATAGATAAAGGTCGAGAATTTGGTAGAATTAAGAGAAAGGCAAAGCTTTACAATTATTATTATTTTTCTAAGCCAAGAAATAAATCAGAAACATTAAAAAAAGAAGAAGAAGAAGAGAAGCAAGGAGACAGAAATTTTTAGTTATACTGCACCAGGCCTGTAGAGTGTTGTGCTTAACCCTTCTCTAAAGTGCTCACGGGTACAGACAGGGCTAGGAACTGTCCCTGATGAAAACTGCTTCTCCTCCAGGCCCCTGTCCAGCGGTGTTCAGTCACCTTCTCAAAGGCCCCAGGCTCCTCTTGCTCATGGAGAGGTGCCAACAGGGGAGCGGCTGGTAAGAGCGGGAAGAGTTGAGGAACAGGGATCCGCCCTGTGCGCTCTGCTGCTTTCATAGTCATTTCTTTTTTTTTTTCCCTAAAGATTTATTTATTTGACAGAGAGCGTGCGCACGTGCACGCTCATGAGCAGGGGGAGGGACGGAAGGGTCCCTGCTGAGCACGGAGCCCAACAATGTGGGGTGCATCCCAGGACCCTGAGATCATGATCTGAGCTGAAGTCAAGAGTGGGCTGCTCAACTGTCGATGCCAGCCAGGTGCCCCACTTCCACGGTAATTTCACGAAAATACCAGAAAGCAGGGGAGGCTGGAGTGAGGAAGACCTTCCTGAGCCATTCTTGCTGCCTCATTCCTTCTTGTATCGATCTCACCTCCAAATTCCACAGCTTACTTCCAGCATCTTTGCTCTCTCTTACTCCTTCCCTCTCTGGGGTCCCCTGTGTCTTGGGCTATCACAGCCCGTGGGACCTCGGCTTAAATACCGATGTCCCACCCTGCTGGTCCCCGCAAGCCCAATTCCCCTCCCACCACCCAGTGTTAGGAGTCGGCATCTTGGTCCTTGCTGTTCCCATTCTGGACATCACATGCTTCATGGAAGGCAGAGACAATAAAGCAATATTCTATTAAATATTTGTGGAAATACCCACCGAACTCAGTTTAAAACCTTCCCTTTTTTATCCTATTTATTGCACTTGGGGGAAAACACATAGAGGGAATGTATATACATTTTCAGGAAATACACATATTTTCATCTTTTAATTATTTAGCTTCTTAAATTAAAATTTCGAAGATACTCTCTTGATGGAAAAACTACCAAAATTTTTCTCTCCTATTTCTTTTGGCAATTATTTGGCATAACTGAAATAGATAGTGCTAACCTTATAATGGAATTCTATGTTATTTATGAAAGCTTCTCTTGTTTTAGGATGACTATTTTCCTTGCAAGGGCAAGGAGGTGACATAAAATAAACCGTCCTCTCCCTTCTCCCACCACTCAAATCTGCTACGCCCTGGACAGCTTTCAGGATACTGCATGAACACAAGAAAGCCTCAACTCTCAAAGTTAAGTATAAAAATAAAGTTTCTATTGCTTCAGTTATCCAAAATAGAGTGGTTTCGAGGCAACCTCCCAAAGTTAATTCTACAGCGGCACAATTAAGGAGGCTTTCCAGACTGCTCAGGAAAATTCTAATGCCAGCCATGTTTTTTGCACAGATTCAGATATTACTACAAAGACCCTTCTCCTGGCTCTGTTTTGGCTCTCAGTAACTCTTTCTTACTGTGCCTCACTTTTCAGCTCTGCCACCACCAGACAAAGGGCCTCTTCCAGAAGTCAACGTTTTTGAAGACCTGAGGAAAACAGCGTAAGTTTTATTTTTTTCCAAAGATTTTTATTAATTTATTTGAGAGAAAGAGAGAGCGCACGCACGTGAGCAGAGGCAGAGGGAGAGAGAGAAGCAGGCTCCCCACTGAGCAGGGAGCCTGAGGCAGGGCTCGATCCCAGGACCCTAAGATCATGACCTGAGGCAAAGGCAGACCTTCAACCACGTGAGCCACCCAGGTGCCCCAATAGCGTAAGTTTTAAGATGGTAGAAGAAGAGTGTTTTAAGCTGGTTGAAAAAAAAAGGTGCCCAGAGGTATTTTAACAACATACTGGAGCGTTGAGTACTTGACTCACATTATGCTTTGAAAGGTGAGAGATTGATATGTGCTGAGTTTCTTCTAAAACCATAAACAGAAATGCCAGAATGGGAGGGATGTGGAAATCAGATCATATGATGATTCCTGAAAACATATAAACTGCTCATTTCAGGATCACCCACATGAAGGAAGTTGGTCTTTGCTCTATGAGAAGTAGTAGATCAAGAATATTGCA
>ML093076.1:0-32566 GCA_003697995.1 Taxidea taxus jeffersonii | reverse complement strand
AAAGATTTATTTATTTATTTATTTGACATAGATATCACAGTTAGGCAGAGAGTCAGGCAGACAGAGAGGGAAGCAGGCTCCCCGCTAAGCAGAGAGCCCGATGCGGGGCTCGATCCCAGGATCCTGGGATCATGACCTGAGCCGAAGGCAGCGGCTTAATCCACTGAGCCACCCAGGCGCCCCATGAAATCACGGTCTTAAAAATACATACGTATCCCCAGGTTCACTGTAGCATTATTCACAATAGCCAAAACATGGAAATCTCTAAGAGTCAACCCATGGATGGATGAACAAATAAAGAAAATGTGATATATATTTAGCCATAAAGTTATTCAGCCTTAACAAAGAAGGAAATTATGCCGTTTCCAACAACCTGGATGGCATGTGAGGGCATTTTGCTAAGTGAAATGAGTTAGATAAGGATAGACAAATACAGTTATGATCTCACTTATATGTAGAATCTGGAAAAAACCAGACTCAGACACAGAGACAGACTGGTGGTTGCCAGAGGCAGGAGGTGGGGAGGTGGGTGACTTGTGTGAAGGGGCTGAAAGGTACAAAATGCCATTTATAAAGTAAATGAGTTCTGGGGATGTAATGTACAGCATGTTGGCAATAGTTAAGTTAAAAAACAAACAAGAAAACAAATGAGAGAGGCAATTAAGAAATGAAAAAGAGACAAACCTGGCTGGTTCAGTCAGTAGAGATTACCACTCTCGATCTTGGAGTTATGAGTTCGAGCTCCATGTTGGGCACAAAGATTATTAAAGAAAGAAAGAAAACATAAAATGAGAGTTGTCCTAAAGATAATATGTAGACAGTGATGATATTAGCAAGCATGATGTATCTATTGAGCGCTGCATGTTTGCTAGAAAAGAAACACTAATTCAACTCCAACATCTTTAGAACCAAGACAAAGAGAGAAAACATGGGCGCCTGGATGGCTCAGTGGGTTAAGCCTCTGCCTACGGCTCAGGTCATGATCTCAGGGACCTGGAATCGAGCCCTGCTTTGGGTTCTCTGCACAGCAGGGAGCCTGCTTCCTCCTCTCTCTCTGCCTGCCTCTCTGCCTACTTGTGATCTCTGTCTGTCGAATAAATAAATAAAAATCTTAAAAAAAAAGAAGAGCAAACAATTACATGCTTCAAGGTTTATAGGAAAAAGCAAACCAGGGCTCAGAAGTCCTAGCTATTCCTCGGTTCTAAGATCCTGAAATCACAGTTTCTCTGAGAATCTTCACAGAAATAACACTGTTAAAATGTCATAAACAACAAAAGTCATTCAATTCAGCAAATGTTGATGGAGCATTGATAAAGTAACCATTCTGAGTATAGTCATCCACCCCATGCACTGAGTAGCAGAGAAAGCCATTGCAATTAGCGAAGAGAGTTCTAGCAGTTTAGAGAAGCAGGGATAAGAAACAAAGAGAGCAATGAGTTCCATATGCTTCCTGCAGCCAGCTGCCCAGGAATTCTCCTTACAATAAATTTTTCGTTGCTTAATTGGGCTTGAGTTTGTTGTTTCCATTACTTGCCACCCAAAGAGCCTAAGGAATATAACCTAGTCACACAGTGTGTCAGCCACTAAGGATACAGAGATTTAAAAAAAAAAAAAAAAGATATGGTTTCCATGCCACACCCCCACTGCACTAGCTCCCCACGAAAAAAAGACATGGTCCCTTCCTGTAAGAAACTTTCAGTACCCAAGGGAGAGGTACACATGTCAGCAGATAAATCCCGTACAGTATAACAAGTGAGGAAATGTTTAGTGTTGCCAGATTCGGAAAAGAAAAACAAAAACAGGATGCCTGGTTAAATTCGAGTTTCAGATCAACAATAGACAATTTTTAGTAGAAGTGGTCCTCAAATATTTTATCTGGCAACCTCAGAGATATAGTGTACACAGATGTCAGTGAAAGGGGGTGCTTAACCCAACGTGAGATGTCTCAGAAATTTTATTTTATTTATTTATTTAGTTGGTTGGTTAGTTCTTTCCTGGAGAAAAGAGTGCTTTGGGTTGAGTTTTTTTTTTAATATATATTTTTTAAGATTTTATTTATTTGATAGACAGAGATTACAAGTAGTCAGAGAGGCAGGCAGGGAGAGCGGAGGAAGCAGGCTCCCTGCTGAGCAGAGAGCCCGACTCGGGGCTCAATCCCAGGACCCTGAGACCATGACCTGAGCCAAAGGCAGGGGCTTTAACCCACTTAGCCACCCAGGTGCCCCTGGGTTGAGTTTTGAAGGATAAGTAAGAGTTCACCAGATCAAGAAAGGTGGTAAGAGTTTTTGAGTGAAAAAAGAGAACCACTCCACCAAAGGCATAGAAGCATGGCCCAGCCATGTGTGTGCAGAAAACTCCAGCATCTTGGTATCGCTAAAGGTCACAAGCTCCAGGCAATGAGATGAAAAATGTCAGTAAACGTATTGGAATTAAGATGACATGCTAAACACAAACAATGATTTCCCTTCCTGTGCATATGCCTATTGCAATGTCAGGAAAGATATTTTAAAAGCAGTTAATTCATGACACTAGAAATCTAAGAAGGGCTGCGGGCAGCAGATAAAAGAGTTAAAGAATTCCTGGAAGATAGAACATCGATAGCATCAGATTAACAAAGAAATAAGACAGAGAAACTGTAGCCAAAATACACCCAGGAGAGAGTCACCTCAGTGATATTTCAAGGGTAAGAACAGATTTTCCTAAGGAAACCCCAAGTTCATTGTCAATAAATAGGAGAAAAGAGAAGAGCCTGGACACGATATTACAATTACTGAATGATCTGACCTGGAACAGATCACTGGATTTCTTGGATTTCCCTTCCCTCCCCATGCTGCTAGCCAAGAGTTTGCTTCCTGAATAAAGGCCTGAGGATGTTTTTTCCTAAGCATGTCAGGGAAGGGTCCAAGTTAGAATTGTGGGTCGGGGGGCACCTGAGTGGCTCAGTGGGTTAAAGCCTCTGCCTTCTGCTCGGGTCTGATCCCAGGGTCCTGGGATCAAGCCCCGCATCGGGCTCTCTGCTCAGCAGGGAGCCTGCTTCCCTTCCTCTCTCTCTGCCTGCCTCTCTGCCTACTTCTGATTTCTGTCAATAAATCTTTAAAAAAAAAAAAAAAAAGAATTGTGGGTCGGAAAGCAAAGGGGAAGCCACTGGTGACTCTAGACTTTGGCCAAGATTATGCAGGAGGGTAAATTCCAAACTAAAGTCATGAACACTACTCTCTAAAGAGAAGGGGGTGCCTGGGTGGCTTAGTTGGTTAAGCATCTACCTTTGGCTCAGGTCATGATCTCAGGGTGCTGGGATTGAGCCCCACATTGGGCTCCCTGCTCAGTGGGGAGTCTGCTTCTCCCTCTCCCTCTGCCTGCTGCTCCGCTTGCTTGTACACGTGCTCTCTCTCTCTTTCAAATAAATAAATAAACAAACAAATAAATAAATCTTAAAAAAAAAACAACCAACTACTTTTTAGGGGATAGGTAGAGGGCCCCAGCTAAGAGTAAGCTACCTCCATAACTAGTTGCTCTCTCTCTGTACATACATTTTATATGTACATGTATATATATTATCTTTCTACTTTTACAAATCCTCTTGAATAACAACATATTTTTAAATTTTTTTAAAGATTAAAATTTTTTAAAGATTTTTAAAGATTTTATTTATTTATTTATTTATTTGAGAGAGAAAGAGGTGTGGGGGGGCAGAGGGAAAGAGATAAAGTCAGCAGACTCCATGCTGAGTACAGAGCCCAACACAGGGCTGGATTCCACGACTCTGAAAGCATGAACTGAGCAGAAACCAGTAAAAATAAAATGAAATCTTTGAGATGTACAAAATTTATATTGCTTTTTTCAAAATGTGTAAATTAAAGTAAATGTGATCATTATTTTCATACATTTTCAAAAATGCTGTTTTCTTCTAAAATATTTTCAGTTGTCAGAATTAAATGACAAACTACGAAGTTCATGAGTATTGGATTTTTTACTCAAATTATTTTAGAGCTGAAATTTAAATTTAATTTTTAAAAATTGTATTTAGCTATTATTGATGTTTAAATAAAATACACCAAAAGCTAGTTAAAAATTTAGTTTTTACTGTCCATCGATTTGCCAATAGAAAGAATCAGCATCATGTTACATGCCTATTATGTTCTAAACATATATATATATATATACACAAATGTAAGAGCAAGAAGAATTATTCAACATTGCAAAATTTTATTCAGCTGTCATGTACAAGTGTTCCAAATGTTGAGCTAATTTTGATCTCAGAGTCCTGGGATTGAGTCCCACATCCGGCTTCCTCCTCAGCAGGGGAGTCTGCTTCTCCCACTGACCTCTCTCCTCTCATGCTCTCTCTCTCTCTCTCTCTCAAATAAATAAATAAAAATAAAATCTTTAAATATTGTCTAATTCAAGAGAACCTCCAGATTCACAAAGGCAAGCAAGAAAACAGATGCTCAGCCTTCTTAGAGAATAATTCTTCATTATGTAAGAAATTATTGCATTCATCTTGAGAAGGAGGATTTGTCATGATAATTAATTTGTATTTTCTCTTCCTTCAGTGATTCTGCCTCTCAAGTCCTCTGTGCTGAAACAATAGCTGTTTCTGAACTCGATAGGGCACAACTCACAAACCTTCAGGGTACCGGGACAGGTTAGTCTCTGTTTGTTTCAAGATTGCGGACACAAGGTGAAGAGAAGCATTTCTCTGGGGTTTGAATGGGGTTAGCCATGGGAGCGTATGCTGAGAGGACACAGATCTCGCTGTGCCAGGACCAAGTGCCTGAGTGGAAAAGACACCTATGGATTCTTTAACCATTTATTTTTGTTATGTGCCTTTAATGTCTGCTCTCAGACTGTGGATGCCCCCACACGATTCACCTCTCACCTACAATCATCAGAATCGGTGTTCTGTGATCAAAACTTGAACCCACTGAGGTGCCCAGGTGGCTCAGTTGGTTCAGGGTCCAATTCTTGGTTTCGGCTCGGCTCATGGTCTCTGGGTCATGAGATTGAGCCCCGCATCAGGCTCCCCGGCATGGAGCCTGCTTAAGATTCTCTCTCTCGGGGCGCCTGGGTGGCTCAGTGGGTTAAAGCCTCTGCCTTCGGCTCAGGTCATGATCCCAGGGTCCTGGGATCGAGCCCTGCGACGGGCTCTCTGCTCTCAGGGAGCCTGCTTCTCTTCCTCTCTCTCTGCCTGCCTCTCTGCCTACTTGTGATCTCTGTCAAATAAATAAATAAAAATCTAAAAAAAAAAAAAAAGATTCTCTCTCTTCCTTCTCTCTCCCTCTCCTTCTGCTCCTCCCCATCGCTTCCCCACCATAAAACAAAACAAAACAAAACGTGAACTCACTGGGATAGGTGACCAGAAGGTCTCATTTGGGCATGAAAATAAACTGTTGAATCTAGACCCACAAGCAAATATTAACAAGAAAGAAAAAACAGGGCGCCTGATTGGCTCAGTGGGTTGAGCCTCTGCCTTCGGCTCCAGTCGTGATCCCGGGGTCTTGGGATTGAGCCCCACGTTGGGCTCTCTGTTCAGGGGGGAGCCTGCCCCCCCCCCCGCCTGCCTCTCTGCCTACTTGTGATCTCTGTCAAATAAATAAATAAAATATTTTTTAAAAAAAGAAAGAAAAAACAAAAGCAAGAACCACCAAACACTTAAGAAAAATCAATGCTGTGGAAGAGAGACAACAAAGGCAACAAATAAGAGAACTGACACTTGGAAACACATATTAATAAGAGGAGAAGCAGGGCACCTGGGTGGCTCAGTGGGTTAAAGCCTCTGCCTTCGGCTCAGGTCATGATCTCAGGGTCCTGGGATCGAGCCCCACATCGGGCTCTCTGCTGAGCAGGGAGCCTGCTTCCTCCTCTCTCTCTGCCTGCCTCTCTGCCTACTTGTGATCTCTGTTGAATAAATAAATAAAATGTTTAAAAAAAAAATAAGAGGAGAAGCAGGCAATGGCCAGATCCTGACAGGTGTTACTGGTAATGCCGAGGAGATCAGACTTTGCAGAGTTGTCAGAGGGCCAGGGGAAGGTTTCCACCAGGTAATGGCTTTATCATATTTGGGTTATAGGTAGGCCACTGGTTGCAGTGTAAGAAACAGTTTTGAGAGGAAAAAGATTAGAGGCAGGAAACAATTTAGAGGTATATTTAATAGTCCAGATGGGATTTGATGGAGGCCTGAACTAAGATATGGGATAAAGAAAATAGTCTGAAAGTACTCAGTAGATATAATCATTAGAATATAATGATTAGACTGGAGGTAAGGAATGAGGATAAAATCAGTCAAGGATAATATCCAGGTTTCAGGACCAATGTGTTGCTAATTGATTTTGAAAAATGGGAGCAGAAGCAGATTTGGTTAAAATTAAAATTTAAAAAATAATAGTCACAACAGGAAAAAAACTGAGGTGTAGCAAGGTCAACTAACTTGCCAAAATTCATTATTATCATTGTAGCAAATAGTGTGTTTCTTATCATATCTGCTTTAATTTACTGCTGCATGACAAAACACCAAAAGGTATTGGTTTAAACCAACAATAAACATTCATCATATCACACCTTTTCGGTGGATCAGGAATTCAGGAGCAGCTTAGTGAGGTGGTTCTTGTTTGGGATGTCTCATGTTGATGTAATCAAGATGTCAGCCAGGGCAATAGTCATCTGAAGGCTTGACTGGGACCGGAGGGTTCACTTCAAGATGGTGCACTCTCATGGTTGGCCAACTGGAGCCATGATTGGGAGGATACTTCAGTTCCTTCCCATGTGGACCTCTCCATAGGGCTGCTTAATTGTCCTCATGACATGGCCACTGGCTTCCACAGAGTGAATGATCCAAGAAAGAAAGAGACGGGAGCTACAATATCCTTTATGTCTTAGCCTCAGAAATCACATAGTGCCATTTCCTCAGTGTCCTCTCGGCCAGATCCAGTGTTGGAGGAGAATGGAGAGAGATGAGCATCCCTGGACTCATCTTGGACACCAGCTGCCACGTTTCCCTTAATTTGGCTGTGTGGCATTAAGTCACAGTACCTTCAACAGTGCAGTCTGGCTCTCGGCTCTTCTGA
This sequence comes from Taxidea taxus jeffersonii, assembly GCA_003697995.1. Taxonomy (NCBI): domain Eukaryota; kingdom Metazoa; phylum Chordata; class Mammalia; order Carnivora; family Mustelidae; genus Taxidea; species Taxidea taxus. Next base: position 25,502 of record ML093076.1, on the reverse strand, counting down.
CTTAACTGATGGATAGATTTTTAGAGACAAGCATGTGCTCCATATCCTAAAGGCAATCCTTTATTAATATTGTATCTGTCAACCAAGCTTTAGTCAATGTTGAACATCAGGGAGTTTGACTCTGTAATCCCTGACGAGTTCCTTGAGGGCAGTAAGCCTCCCCTAATGGTGAGTAGTATAGAAGGCCCAGCATAGGTGATTTCTGTTTCTCATCCCTGACCATTCTCTGCCCACTCATAAGTTCTACTCTCACCTGTCCTTTCCCCCACCTTGGAGCCTTTGAAGCTGCAGTTGCCTCTGTCTGGAATGTTCTCGTGTGCTTCCTCCCACTCCTTCTCTCCCTTGGCTTCTTATTCTAGACTTCAGCTTCCTTGTCGTTACCTCAGAGAGTGTCCCTGCTCACATGGGACTCAAACGGAGCCATGGCCTCTCATAATTGGGGGTCCTGAGCTATGTTCTGCCAGGAAGCAGGTGAAAAGAAATCTGTTTTACCTGAGGAAGGCATTCTCATGGGGGAAGAAAAGGTGCCATTTGTTATGGTTGTCATGAATAATAAAGACAATTATTGCTACCATTTGTCAGGAGTTAGAAGGTAGTTGTGTCCTTGTCCTCATCTCCTTCAAGAATTTACTTGCATAAACCAATAGTGAATTAAAGGGACTTTACTAAAGATGTCATGGGAAAATGAGAAGCAAACAATCTGAAAAAAAAATTTCCCTTTGATGTTCCTGTTGTTCTGACACAGGGCTATTTCTGGGGTTTTCTTGGTGGTGAGAGGAGAGGGTTTCCACTTTTTTCTTCTTCTTCTTCTTTTTTTAAAGATCTTATTTATTTATTTGACATAGAGAGATCACAAGTAGGCAGAGAGGCAGGCAGAGAGAGGGGGGAAGCAGGCTCTCCACTGAGCAGAGAGCCCGATGCAGGGCTCGGTCCCAGGACCCTGAGATCATGACCTAAGCTGAAGGCAGAGGCTTAACCCTCTGAGCCACCCAGGTGCCCCACCACTTTTTTTCTTGAATAGGCTCTATGCCCAGTGTGGAGCCCAACGTGGGGCTTATACTCACCACCCAGAGATCAAGACCTGAGCTGAGATCAAGAGTCCAATGCTAAACCAACTGAGCCATAGACTCAGTCTATGAGTGACTGAGCCAAAAGACTTTAGCTCTCCCAGGCTGCTGCTGAAGATGGCAGAGGGGCAGGTCCTGGTGCTGGATGGCCAAGGCCATCTCCTGGGCCACCTGGCAGCCATCATGGTCAGACAGGTGTTCCTGGGTCAGAAGGCTGTAGTCATGCACTATGAGGGCATCAACATTTCTGGCAATTTCTACAGAAACAAGTTGAAGTACCTGGCCTTCCTCCACAAGCACATGAACACCAACCCATCCCATGGCCCCCACCACTTCCGAGCACCCAGCCGTGTCTTTTGGCAGACAGTACAAGGCCTGCTGCCCCACAGGATCAAGTGAGGCCAGGCTGCCCTGGGTCACTTCAAAGTTTTTGATGGGATCCCACCACCCTATGACAGGAAAAAGAAGATGGTGCTTCCTGCTGCCCTCACAGCAGTGCACATGAAGCCCACATGGAAGCTGGTTTTCCTAGGGTGCCTGGCTCACGAGTTTCGCTGGAATACCAGGCAGCAGCAGCCACCCTGGAGGAGAAGAGGAAGGAGAAGGCTAAGACCCATTACCAGAAGAAAAAGCCACTCATGAGGTTACAGATACAGGCAAAAAAGAATGTAGAGAGGAAAACTGATAAATATTCCGAGGACCTCAAGATCCACGCACTCCTGGTCTGAGCCCAATAAAATGCTGTTTATTAAAACAGCATTATATAACTGTTTATTCTTCAAGAAATTTTTATTTATTTATTTATTTGAGAGAGAGAGAGAGAGAGGGAGCACACACATGCGGTCACCAGTTGCACGAGTGGGGGAAGGGGAAGAGGGGGAGGGGGAGAAAGAAAGAGAATCTCTTAAGCACACTGGGTGCTGTACATCAAGCCCAATGTGGGGCTCAATCTCACAATGCAGAGATCATGATCTGAGCAGAAACCAAGAGTTGGACACTCAACCAGCTGAGCTACCTAGGTGCCCCCAAAGTGAGTCTTAAATAAGGAAGTTCATAAGACTTTTTTTTTTTTTTTAGTGTGTGTCAATAATATAGGGAACATGGAACCAGGTAGAGTTGTGGATATAAACCTGGGACCTAAGACTTTTTGAACATTTGTAGAAAAGCAATGAGTAAGTTGTCTTGGGCCAAGTCTCATAGGATGCTTCACATGGGGAACAACCCAGGGGATAAGTGTGAACCTTGCAAAGCTGTAATATAGGATCCTTAGAAAATAGGTTCACATTACTTAAACTCAGTTTTTGGTGGCCACACTCCTTTCATCCTTCTTTTAATAACAGTTCTAAGAGAGCTTGCCTCCTGAATTTTCAGTCCAGGTACTCTAGGTGGTATTCATTCAGTGTTCTACTTCCAAAGAGTTCATGTGGGGTAAATTTTATGGTATGTGAATTATATTTCAATAAAGCTGTTATTAAAAAAATAAATTCATGAGACTCAGTCTAGCTAATTAGAATATTACATTCTCCTGGTCAGAGTGAATCTGTTCAGGGACAGTTATGTAACCCAATCAAGCTAATAAAAAGAAATGAGGCTTTTGCTGGGATTGTTGAAAGTCACACCTTAACACATTTTTTTGTTACTGAATTGAACTGGGGAGATGATTCTAGAGATAGTTCTCTCATGGGGTCAGAGAACAAGCCCAACCTTCTCAAGACAAATATTTAGATGGTATTTCCCGATGACGTTTTGGTTTGACCTTCTTCCGAACCCAGCCTTCATTGAATTGAGGTCTTTTCTTTTCTTTTCTTAAGTTTATTTATTTAGGTAATCTCTATACCCAAAGTAGAGTGTGAACTCATGACCCTGAGATCAAGAGTTGCATGCTCTACTGATTGAGTCAGCCACATGCCCCTGAAGATCTTAAGACTTTTCAGTATCATAAGCCAATAGATTATCTTTCTATCCTTAAGCCAATGTGGGTTGTGGTTTTTGTTACTGGCAACTAGAAAGAAGCTCTAAATGATGACACAGCTCATACCAAAACTGGAGTGTAAAAGACACTCAACTATAGAGTTATCTAAGTTAAGGATAGTTTTCGTAAGAGTGGACACCCTTCTTTCCTAGACTGGAAAGTTCGCCACTCTTATAACCCTTAACTTGAAGCAGGAAAGAGCTGGTTAGATGACTATCATGTATTTTATCTTGGGACTAGAACTATTTATTGCCAAAGGATGGAATGTTAAAAGATACAGCACAACCATGGAAGAATTTTAGAGTGTGTTGGCTGTTTCTTATGGCCTATGTGATGGTACTCCAAAAAGGAGGGCTTAGGTTGAAAGTGGCTCAATCTGATACCCAAGAGGTAGAATCAATGCTTTTAAAACACTCCTACTCCCACAGGTCCCATCCAACCAGCTCTCCTAACGCACTTCTGCCTGACAAAGTGGGCAATTCCCAATTCCCAGTTACAACAACGTGGACACAGGCCTGGAGCAGATTAGCCTCACCTACCTACCCAAGAACGCCATTTTGAATTTCGTAAGATAGATGTAGAGATGAAGCCCTTAAGCTAAGAGTTGTAGTAGAACAACAGAGCTCTGGACTCTGTTGCTAAGAAACAGAATTCCATAGCTCCAGTTCTAGACTCGACTAGTTGTCTGGCTTTTGTTATTAGCTCAGAGAATTGCACAGAAGCAAGAGCTAACTAAACCCCAAGTCTGGCATAAAGACTAGTGATCATTTCACCCCTAAGTCTCTTGTCATACTATTAGTAGCTGAAGAGCTGAAGAGGTATAACCTCAGGAAGGGAAACCCTCCCCAGTGTCCATCTTAAATGTGGCCTTGGAGGAAAAGGGACTGTTTTGGCCAATTACTCCACTTCCAAGATTGGGGACTTTGCTATTCCTGTCAGCAGTATATGATACATGCTACGGATTGGAGACAACTCTCTATTTTTTTCTACTCGTCATTTTCCCAAAAAAGTGTTGATGGGGGTTGGGAAACAAAAAACCCAAGATGATGGCCAGATCACTGCTCCACTTTATTATTACTATTTTTTTAAAGATTTTTCATTTTTAAGTAATCTCTATACCCAATATGAGGCTGGAACTAACAATACCAAGATCAAAGTCACATGCTTGGGGCGCCTGGGTGGTCAGTCAGTCAAAGATCTGACTCTTGATTTCAGCTTAGGTCATGATCTCAGGGTCGTGAGATTGAGCCCTGCGTTTAGCTCCGAGCTCAGCGGGGAGTCTGCTTCTCTCCCTTTCTCTCCCTCTCCCTGCCTCTCTCTCTCTCTCTCTCTCTCTCTCTCAAATAAATAATAATCTTTAAAATCTCAAATAAATAATATATCTTAAAAAAATAAAAGGTGACATGCTCTACTGACTGAGCCGGTCAGGTGTCCCTCACTCCCCCCTCACTGTTATTCTTGATTCCGTTCCCCGGGCACTTTGATGCTGGGATTAGTGTGGTGTCAACTCCAGTCTATTGGAAAGCAGATGCTGGTGAAGTTAGAAATGCAAAAAGTTTATTAGACAGTGGGGGAGGATCCACAGGAAACCTGATATTCTAAAAAAGAGATTTATCGGAGTAATGTCTATAAAGGGTAAAGTGGGGGAGCAAGCTGGAGTGGGTGGGCTAAGCCTTTCGGGGGCAATGCAGATCATACAAAGCCTGAGTCAGGGCAATGGATGGTTCTGTAGCAAAACTGTAGTTACAGTAGCCTGCTTTGTACAGAAACGGCTAGATATGAATAAGCCTGTCATGCTTCATCATTGCCTGGGATGGTGGCCCAGGAAGAGCATGGCCTCAGCGGAGAAGCTACCCAGCTGAGTCCTGAAGGCTGCTGAAGGCGGCTGCTAGCCAGCTGCCCTCTTCCCAGCTGGGCAGCATGTTCTTCCTTGAGAGCAGACCTGATGGTCGCTCTTCCACGGCCGACACACTTCTTGGTTCTTTTTATTACCATTATTACCATAATACATCAGGTATGTTGGTGGGTGCCTCTGCTACTTTTATCGTTTAAGGTGGGCTCTGCTGGGTTATATGAAGTCACCGGGAGAGCTGCGACAGGTATTTCGGGGGAGCCACGAGACGGAACTTTGAGCCGTCCTGTTTTAAGGGTGGAGTGGTTGTGTTTGGGTTACATACGGTATATGGTATTCCGGTATGGAGGTGTGGGCGGGTTTTAAAGCACGCGTATGGGAAGAAGGGTATGTGGGAATGTCAAGAAACAAACGGAATCCTGAAGATCCATTTTGCTACCCAGCACCTGCTCATCGTTCTTCTAGCAAAAGGGTCCCCGTCTTCCTCGGTGGCCGCTCGGTCCTACACAAGCAGCCCCGAGGCTTTCCAGAGCGGCTTGCTCCAGCCCCGCCTCCGGCGGTGGGCGTGGCTCAGCCTTAGCCAATCAACGCATCGCATTCTCCACGCCCCTGATGCTACGAAGACAGGCAGGAGATCCAGAGTCAGTAATTCGCGGGGAGACTTCTTTGTTTTTTGTTTGTTTGCCTTTTTTTTTTTTTTTAAGATTTAAGTTTTTTTTTTTTTAAAGATTTTAAAGATTTAAAGGCAGGCAGAGGGAGAGAGGAGGAAGCAGGCTCCCTGCTGAGCAGAGAGCCTGATGCGGGGCTCGATCCCAGGACCCTGAGATCATGACCTGAGCTGAAGCCAGAGGCTTTAACCCACGGAGCCACCCAGGCGCCCCTGTTTGCTTGTCTTAAGATTATTGAGTGAGAAGCACATGTTTTCACTTTCTTCTGGGCGGGAATCTGGAAATCAGCCTTGAAGCGGTGACAGCCAACTTGACACCTTGTAGAGAGTCTGAGAAGGAAGATGAAGTCAAGATGAATGACGGGGACGGGTGCTGGCTGAAACTATTTGAGGTTCTAAGTCCATTTTTACCTGAGGTCTGATCCCTCCTAGGATCCGAACATGTCTTACCTAAGAAAATCGTACATATACATACGTTGTATAGACACACATCCGTACACATTTCTATTTACTTCTGTAGCTACTGTTATATATGAACAACAAGCGTATATAGAAATCTCTGATTCAAATCCAGTACCACAAGGTTCATTCTTATTTTCTTATTTTTTTTTAAGTCATCTCTATGCCCATTGTGGGGGCTCAAACTCATGACCCCAAGATCCACAGTCACATGCTCTACCAACTGGGCCAGTCAGGTGCCCTTATTTTCCTCTTTCTAATCGTCTTGTTTGACAGTGAGAGACTTGCCTCCTGTTATGGTGTGTATATTAACGTATCTGCTTAATCCTCCTGTATGTAGCTTGTCTCTCATGATGGCCAGCGTGCCTCTTCCCGTCCTAGATAGAGCCCTCCTCACCCCGCTTAGAGTCTGACATCCTCCCCACCTTGGCAGACACTGTTCTTACTCCCCTTGGGCTCCGGTACTCCATGCCTGGCTGATACTGGTGCCACCCTACTGGGACATCCTCCGCTGGGTCACCACTGCTGGGTAGTAGCCACAGGGTGGAGGTACCCTAGATTAGCCGTTCCCCTATGAAAGGACATGTGGGTTACTTCCAGCGTGGGGTATTACAGATAAAGCTATTATGAATGGTCGTGTATGTGTTTTTGTATGAACACAGGTTTCATTTCTCTGGGATGAAAGTCCAGGAGCGAGATTGATGGGTCATACGGTAAGGTCAAGTTTCATCTTTTAAGAAACAGCCGAACTCTTTTCCACAGTGGTTCTTTCACTTTATACTCCTCAGTCTAATGACTTTTTTTTTTTTTAAAGCAGTGAACATAAATCAGCTGCCTCTTTTTTTTTTTAAGATTTATTTTATTTATTTGACAGACAGAGATCACAAGTAGGCAGAGAAGCAGACAGAGAGAGAGGAGGAAGCAGGCTCCCCACCAAGCAGAGAGCCCAATGTGGGGCTCGATCCCAGGACACTGAGATCATGACGCAAGCCGAAGGCAGAGGCTTCAACCCACTGAGCCACCCAGGCGTCCCCTAATGACTTTTTTTTACCAGGTCTTTCAGGAAGGTAGAAAAAGGAAGGGAAGACAAAGGGAGAGAAGGGAAGAAAGACAGGAAAAGGAAGAGTTACTAATAAACTATTATCTATACCGATGTCTGTGTCTGGTTTCTCCAATTTTTGTCTTTTGATCTTGTTTTTGTTTTCAGATCATTGCCACAGTATTTAAATTTTTATTGCTATGTGATATTTTCTTGTAAAACCACTTTTTATCTGTTCTTTTTAGCATTATTCTTTAATAGTTTATCTATTAAAAATTTTTAAAAGCTGGGACACCTGGGTGGCTCAGTCGTTGGGCATCTGCCTGAGGTTCTGAGCTCTGCATGGGGCTCCCTGCTCGACGGGAAGCCTGCTTCTCCCTCTGCACTCCCCGTGCTTATGTTCCCTCTCTCACTGTCTCTCTGTCAAATAAATAAAATCTTTAAACAATTTTTTTTAAAGCCATGTTATTCAGGTATTACTTGGATACAATAAATTTCACCATTTTTAGTGTATGGTTCTTTTCTTTTTTAAGATTTTATTTATTATTTTAGAGCGAGAGAGTGAGAGAACAGGAGAGGAGCAGAGGGAGAAGGAGATAGTTCTCAACATACTCTGCACTAAGCGCAGATTCTGGTGCAGGGCTGGATCCCAGGATCCCGAGATCATGACCTAAGATGGAACCAAGAGTCAGACGCTTAAGCAACTGAGCCACCCAAACCCCTCATGCATTTTCAATTTCTGATTTACTTACCTATGTTTTAGTTTTACTTCACTCAGGATTTACAAATTTTCTTTCTAAGATCTTAAATTGAATGTTTATTTAGTGTCTATTAGTAATAAATTAATTTAAAAGTCTGCATTTTTTCTAAGAAGAGTTTTCCTACATTTCAAAGATTTTGAGAAGTATTTTTTACTATTATTTTCAATGAATTACATAATAACATCGTGAATAAGTGTAGAAGTTCTTTTAATATTATTTTAAAATGGACTTTTATTATGTTCTCAATTTTCCCCTTAGTAAGTCTGTTATTTAGGAAAATTTAAAAATTTTTCACGTAATTAAATTTCTTGTTTTATGTTGGTACTATTAAGTTCTGTTTTTATCACAAGTGATGGCCTAGAGGACATTTTGTATGGACTATAAATAATGGTCTTCAGCTTCATTTAATTGATTCCAAATGTCAATTAGTTCTCTATTTGAAGATGTCACAACCCTTTGCACAGTACTTCATGCACTCAGTCTCTCTCATTATTGACACTGGAGAATTAAAATCTCCAATATAATTTACATTCTGTCAGTTGCTTATATTTCTAACAAACATGTACACATAGGGCTTTGGTTCACAATCTTCTCTACCTAACTACAGCCATTTTCCTAGGTAAATTGTACATTCTGTCTCTTACTGCCAGAGTTCCTGAACCTCTACTCCAACCGCTCCTTCCTTTCAACAACCCCGACTCCTAGCCACATCCTGGACTTTGTTACAGTTTGGGACTCTTCTACCTTTGGTATCTCACTTTGAGACCACATCCTTCCTCTCCATTCCTGACTCCTACAAAGCAGCAAACTCATCTAACCCTGCCCTCCAGCTCTCCAGTCTTTTCCCTTCCTCTTATTGGGTTTAACCCATTTTGGATTCTCATTCTTCTCAAACTCAACTCGACCCTCATTTTCAGTCACTCCAACTTTGTTCTCATTGGTACCTTCAGTTTCCTTTCCCGCTTATCCATACTCTCTACTCAATCTGTCCTACAAATTCCCAACCTTGGGTCACTATAGTCATCTGCCTTCTCCTCTACTTACCTTCAGGGGATGCAGAATTTAATAAAGATTCTTGACTGACAAGGAGAAACCAACTGGAGTGCGCTTCAAAGAAAGAAACTAACCTGAAGATTCTAATGTATACCTTCAGAGGACCAAGGGTCAAGAATGTCTGCCTGAAAAAAAAAAAAAAAAAAGAATGTCTGCCTGAGGCACCTGGTGGCTCAGTCAGTTAAGCATCTGACTCGTGATTTCTGCACAGTTGATGATCTCAGGGTCGTGAGATTGAGCCCTGTGTCAGGCTCCATTCTGGGTGTGGAGCCTGCTTAAGACTCTCCCTGGCCCTCTGCCTCTGCCCCTCCCCCTGCTTGTGTGTGCCTGTGAGTTTGCTCTAACTCTCTTCCAAAAAACCAAAACAAAACAAAACAAAACAAAAAAGCAAATGCAGCCTGGCCTTGAGAGGACCAGAATCACGACTTCTCTTTTCATTTTTCATCTCTGCTTTTCTCTTCCTGACTGCTTCTTTCTTCTAGAAGGTTTTCTGTTCTCCTATAGTCACATGGAAGACCATGTGGACCGGATGTTCTTAGTCTCAATTTTGAAATCATGGGGAAAGAACTCTGATTGGCCCAGTTTTGGTCAGAAGTCAATTCTAGGTCAATTAGGGCCAGAAGGGCATGGTCATATTTTATAAAAATGGCAGCAGGCGATGCGTAGCACTCATCTAAGAACCTATGGCCAGGGAGGACAGGATGAGCTGATGGACTTGGTGAGAGTTGGATGTACTCATGAAATCCAGTACTAGGGTCAGAGAAATAGAGGCTAGTACAGGCTGAACTAGTCCAGAGCTACCTGAACCACAAGGGATTAGAGTAGGTTCTTCCGGATAAGGAAAAACAAGGACTATCTGACATAGTTGCTAAATGATAGATAAGGAAGCTGACAAATTTCTTGGTGATTAATTACCATCTATTTCTTGTGAGTGAGACTTGTGTAGGACCAGGCTATAAGGTAAGTAAGGTTTTGCTCAGTATGTTTTTGCTACTGTATTTGAAGTTTACAGAAATCTTAGAGGGATGCCTGGGTGGCTCAGTTGTTAAGCGTCTGCTTTTGGCTCAGGTCACAATCACAATCCCAGGGTCCTGGGATCGAGCCCCACATCCAGCTGCCTGCTCAGCGGGAAGCCTGCTTCTCCGTCTTCCGCTCCCCCTGCTTGTGTTCCTCTCTTGCTGTGTCTCTCTCTGTCAAATAAATAAATAAAAATCTTAAAAATAAGTAAATAAAAAATAAAAAAATCTTAGAATATTAAAATTTTCTACAGTCATTGCTAAATATTAAACTTTTTCTCAAAGTCAAATGTAAAGGACTTTAGATAATTTTGGGTTAATCACTGCATTGTTTACTTCCATTACTTAAGATAACCAACAATCAATTAAATAAACTCATAAAAAATAAAAATAAATAAACTCAAAAAATCAAAATAAATTTATATGTGTTCTTTGTCTAATAAACATCATAGTTATGTAAAAACAAATCAGCTTCAGGGAGTATAGTTTTGCTTAGAGCAAATTCATGTAGATATGAATTCTGCCCATATTTATGCATAAAATAATTAAATATGCTTTGAAAATAAATGCTATAATTATTCACTGAGTGCCTTTTTAATAAATATTTTTTCTGCCTCCTTTAAAATTATTTATAGAGAAATCATAGAGGGTAAATATGAGAACACACAAAAAGTAAGACAAAAAAAATCTTGTTTCCTTTATTTTGTCCTGACTTAGTTTTTCTTTTTATCTGGCTCTTACTCTCCTTGAATGAGCAACAACTCCAACGGGAGTATTCGAGAAATTGAGAATAACCAAATACACCAAAATTGAATAAAATAAAATGAAATACTCCCTCTCCTTCTTCTCCTCTTAGCTGTTTCAATGTAAACTTGGTCTCTCTACAGTTTCAGAGAATAAAATTCTCATAAGATCAACTGCTGCAAGTGTTCTGTTCTCTGGCAGAGTTTCTGAGGAGCAAAGCCCTCAGTGGCCCTGGTTGTTTCTACTATTCACACTCAGAGAGATTTGTTCTCAGTGGAATTGCAAATCTCTGAATTTCCTCTATAGATTTATCATTTGTAAGAAAATATTTGGAAAGAAGCCAGTGAGAGATGTGGCTAATAGCATTAATGATGCATTTTTCTTATTTTTAAACACAAGCCATGGATGTCCTATGGGGTTAAAAAAGAAAGATAAAGGATTTTCTTTTTTCCACATCTTCCTGGAAGTGACCACATTCTGATACTTGCCAGCGAAGTATATTTTCACCATAATATTTTAACTGACTCTTTTTTGGAAATATTTTATTTATTTATTTAAGTAATCTCTCCACCCAACCTGGGGCTCAAACTCACAACCCTGAGATCAAGATCATGTTCTTTTCACTGAGCCACCCAGGCACCTCTATTTTAGTTGACTTTTTAAAAAAGTTTATTTATCTATTTTTAAGTAATCCCCCCCACCCCCGCCACAATGTGGGGCTCAAACTCAGGACTCTGAGATCAAGAGTTACATGCTCTTCCAACTGAGCTGGTCAGGCACCCCTAGTTGACCTTTCTTTTTTATTTTTATTTTTAAAGATTTTATTTATTTATTTGTTTGAGAGAGAGAGAACAAGCAGGCAGAGTGGCAGGCAGAGGCCAAGCAAGGAGCCCGATGTGGGACTCAATCCCAGGACCCTGGGATCATGACCTGAGCCGAAGGCAGCGGCTTAACTGACTGAGCCACCCAGGCGTCCCTGACCTTTCTTTTTTAAAAGATTTATTTATTTGAGAGAGAGAAAGGAGACAGGGAGAGGGAGGGGCAGAGGGAGAGGGAGAAGCAGACTCCCTATTGAGTGTAGAGGCAAGGCAGGGCTCTAATCCCAGGACCCTGAGATCATGACCTGAGTGGAAATCAAGAACCCGAGGCTCATCCGACTGAGCCACCCAGACACCCCACCCTTGAAGGTCACTGCTGATGTCTCATTAGAAAGCACTAGCTTTGTTTAAGTTATATTTTTTTGAGTTTGACTTTTAAAATGACATCAGCCAAATGTATTAGATTTTTTAAAGTAAGTGAACAACCTTTGTTTATTCCCCAAATGTTTATATTTCAAGCACCATAAGACCATGCTTAGAGAAGCCACTGTCTTTCCCCAGGAATATCATTGCGGTGGTTTCCACCTCTTCATGCTATATCATCAATTTCTCTGTCTCCATGACCTTGTTCTTATTTAGCATATAACAATCTTTAAAAAATAGCCCTTTATTTTTTTTTAAATTCTAATTCCAGTACCGTTAACATACAATGCTTTGTAAAACAGTCCTTCTTTTCGAACCCACTTTCTCCACTGCTCCTCTTTGCAACATTTGCAGAATTTTCTATACCTGCTATCTCCGGTTCTCTTCCACCCTTCACCCTGGAGTCCACTTCGCACAGCTCCTACCCACACCATTCTACCAAAAGTATCCTTCTGAGGTGCTCAGACCCATCTTTAATTCCCAGTCATCTCCCTTGACCTATCAGTATCATCTGATACTGTTGATTCTGTTCTCTCCTCTGTGATGCACCTTTATCACTTGGCTTTTGGGATACTATGTTCTTAGTTTTCTTCCTACCTCCCTGGTTGCTCCTTCTCAGTTTTCTTTACTGGCTCTTCCTCTTTTCCTTCCTCTTTAATTTTTTTTATTTTTAAAAAGTTAAAATTTTTGGGACGCCTGGGTGGCTCAGTTGGCTAAGCAGCTGCCTTCGGCTCAGGTCATGATCCCAGCGTCCTGGGATCGAGTCCCACATCGTGCTCCTTGCTCGGCAGGGAGCCTGCTTCTCCCTCTGCCTCTGCCTGCCTCTCGGTCTGCCTGTGCTCGCGCTCTCTCTCTATATATAACAAATAAATAAATAAAATCTTTAAAAAAAATAAAAAGTTAAAATTTTTTTAAAGTAATCTCTACACCCAATGTGGCTCATGACCCCAAGATCAAGAGTTGTATCCTCTACCAACTAAGCAAGCCAAGCACCCCCTCCCTCATCTTAATATTGGAGGACACCAGGCCTCAGTCTTTGGTTCTCTTCATTATTTATGTTCATTCCATTGAGTGTTTTGGCTTTATATGTTAGCTATATGCCAATGACTCCCAAATTAACGCCTGCAGCCCAAACTTCTCACCTAAACTTCAGAAACATCTATCTCATTGCCAAATTAACAATCCAGTTGGACGCCTCAAAGGTATCTTGAGTTTCAGAAGTTCAAAACTGAGCTTCTGAAGCAATGACACCTATTAGCAATGAGCATACTTGGTGCTCACATCTTGGTTTATGAATATCACTTCTCACTAAAAGGAGCCATGACTTCTTGAAGAATTGGCTGATTCAGAGGGGTAGAGAAAGTAAAAGATGAGCCTGGAGAATCTTGTAGTTCCAAAAAGTAAGTAAGTGCTAAAAAAAACCCCAAAAAACAAACAAAAAAACCCCCCAAAACAGACTTGTCAAAAGAACACAGAAGCCATCCCAAAGGCTAATGACCAAATCTGGGATAATTGGAGGATCAGAATAATGGTAGTAGTGGATTATAAGCCATAGAATAAAATAGACATCTATGAGCTCGTATTAATACAAATAAATAATTGAGCAGATAAATAAATGATGGGGAGGAACAGCTCATCTAATAATAAAGGTAGAACGAACGACGGAAATGGAAAATTATCATTTGGCAAACACCACAGTAATAATTGTTGCTTACAAGAATCATTAAGGGGTACTAAAATTAGTGGATGGGTGGATGCTGAGAAACAAGATACTTATAAACTCTCAAAGGATCTTCACACAAGGCACTTACTAATAACAAAGGGGAGCATGGTAACTTTCCATTGGAGAGATGGAGTGTTCAAAGTGCATCATCGGTAGAGAGACATTCCAACATGATGTGCCTCTTTGATTGTGATGGACTGAGAGGGAAATGGCATCCCTTGTATAGGATTACTGCCAGTATTTCATACCTGAATTTAGTCATGAGGGAACATCAGACCAACTCAAATTGAGGGACATTTAACAAGATAATTGATCAGTATTCTTCCAAAGTGTCAAGGCCAAAAAAGACAAAGAACAAGGAAGTGTCCCACATTGGGACAGTTCAGAGTATCATGTCAATGTGAATTTCTTGGTGTTGACTGTTGTACTTGGGTTATATAAAATGTTAACATCTGGGGGAACTGGGTGAAGATTATCCATAAATTCATTGTCCTGTTTTTTGCAATTTTAAAAAAATTGGGAATTATTTCAAAATAAAAACTGATAATAAAAGGTAAAAAAAGAAAAGTAAAGAAACAAGCCCTGAATTCCTGATCTCCCCCTTTAGTAATCAATTCCAAATTGTGGTAATTTCATTCTTCTTATAGTTGAGGTTAAAAATTTGGGAATCATCCTGAATCTATCCTTTTTCCTCTCATATTCTAGATCCAATCTACAGGGAATTCTATGGGCTGTGTCTTCAAGTATGTCCAGAATCTAACTACTTCTTATCACATCTACTGCTACCTGCCTAGTCCAGGACACCATCTGTATTCCCCTGGATTATTACAGTTATCTCTAACTTACCTCCTTGAGGCACTTCTCTCTTCATAACCCTCTGTTGACTCCCATTTCATTTAGAGGAAAAGTCAAAGTTCTGGCTATGGCCCATAAAGCTATACATGATCTGGTTTCATGGATTCTCTGACCTCCCTTCTTATTACTCATATGCATTCACACACTCACTCCATTCAAATCCTTCTGATCGTCTTGCTAGCTCTTGAACATGCCAGGTGTTAGAGCCTTTAGAGCCTTTCCACTGGCAGGTCCCTTTCCCCTGTATGTTCCTCCTGCACTTATTCCCACAAATACTTATAAGCAATCAGGGAGTTAGGCAACAGATACAAATTATCTTTCTTTCTTTTCTTTTTATTTTCATCCAAGAGAATATGTAAAACTAAAAAATTTAGCTAGTACTCTTTCAGTTGCAAGTTAGCTTAAGAAATAAAAAGGGAGAATTTACCTATTCACAGAACTAAACAACTCACAAGTAAACCTAGCTTCAAGCAAGCTGGATATATGGGGGATTAATAGCTGTTCTCAGAACTTACTGATTTCTCCCTTCATCGTCCAGATCTACTTTCTTGTGAAACAGCTTGGGCCCCAGGCAGGTGTTCTCCACCTGGTAGTTTCAGAAACTTCCAGCTGCAGGTTCTCTTGGCAGACAGAGAAGGCAGAGTTTATTTGCCTTGCAAGTCCTAGCGTGGGCTACCTGCCCAGCGGCAAGGGGGTGTGGGCCTCTTGCTGCTCCGGCCTGGCCCACAGGCACAGCCCCCAAGCCACTCATACTGAGAGTGGAAGAATCAAAAGGGAAAATTAATTACAGAATTGAGTCACACCTACTTGTGCAAACCAAAGGAATACAAATAGCTGAATTATTGCAAGGACAGCACTCTGACCCCTAGTGGTTAGAGGACATGGAGAAAATTCCGCATTCCTTCAAAGCCTACAGGAACTTCATTTATTTCACATCATGTTTTTATATAATCTTTTTTCAGTTTACTTAAGAATATCAGTGCCCTTCCTTTCTAGCCCCTCCTTTGAAGCCATCACCTGTATGGGGCAAAGTTTCTTTTGACACACTTCCCATCTTCTCTATCTCAACTGTCACCATCTCTCTCCTTGGGTTTATATTTAAATGTGATAATGTCCTAACTTATTTCCTGATCTTCAAATCTTTATGAAAACCAAGACCTGAAAAGCCTTCCTAAAAACTGCATTAGTTGTAAAGTTTCCAGGTGGGGAGTTTACTCTGACGCTTCATCAGATCCAACCCAAAACCCTGATCTAGCCTCAATTTTCATGGGCTCCTTTCATTCTTTTTTTTTTTTTTTTTAAGATTTTATTTATTCTTTTGACAGAGAGAGACATAGTGAGAGAGGGAACATAAGCAGGGGGAGCGGGAGAGGGGAAAGCAGGCTTCCTGCTGAGCAGGGAGCCCGATGTGGGGCTCGATCCCAGGCCCCTGGGATCATGACCTGAGCTGAAGGCAGATGCTTAACGACTGAGCCACCCAGGCACCCCTCCTTTCATTCTTTTTGCTGATGAAATTACAGCTAGCTTTCTGTCACAGGCGATGGGAACCTAATGTAAATAATAATACATTCACGTAATATGTGTTGACCCACTGAACTTTAAAAATTGAGAGCACTCACACTTTTCTGATCTCATATAGGAAATAGATTAATACATGTTAAATTTCATTCCACTGAACTTATCTAATATTCTACACAGAAAACTTCATTATACTTCTTAGTATTTTTCAAGGGTGAATTAAGTGCATGATTTATTTCTCAAGAAAAGACATCGACTGGGACAAATTTATAAGTATACTAACTAAAGACTCAGATTATAAGCTAACACTAAATAAAATATGTGGAGCTAAATATTCTTAATTTTCATGTTTCATTCTTTCTTTCTTGGTTAATGGCTGAGATAGTAAAGATTGTAACCTCATTGTTGCCTACATTTTCTCTTCAATTTTCACTGTAAAGACAAACATAAAAAATGGAATTGATCACTGAAGCCTTACAGATTTTATTGTACATTTCCCTTATTTTTGTTTTCTCTCTAGTGTTTTTTTCTGTGTGAATTTTTGCATTTTTAATGATAGTATACAGTTTCTTTTTTTTGAAGTATTCATATAAAGTTGCTAAGAAAGACCAGAGCAGGACTATCTAAGTTTCAGTTTTCTTTTCTGTGAAAAGAGGATGAGAGAGGGTTGCTTGGGTGGTGCGTTGGTTAAGTGGCTGACTTTAGGCCTCAGCTCAGGTTATGATCTTGGGGTTGTGAGATCAAACCCTGCATAGGGTTCCGCATGTTCAGCTCGGAGTCTGCTCGAGTTTTTCTCTCCCTCCCCTGTGCTCCTTATCCCCATACTCTCTCTCTCTCTCTCAAATAAATCTTAAAAAAAAAAAAGAGGATAAAATACTACTACTACTACTACTAATTTATAGGATTATTTATAAACCAATAAATTATAAATTATCAAGTGCCATTTTAATTTTATTTACATACTGTATCTTTATTTTTTGAACAAGTAGTACACAGGCATGGTACAAAAATAAAAGTTAAGAAAGGTAATATAGGGAAAAGTAAATCTTCCTGTAGTCAATGTGTATACACACACACACACACACACACACACACACACACACACAGGTGTGTATATACATTGTAAACACTATGTTGCAACTTTCTTTGTCCACTTAACGATGTCTTGGGTAGTACATTAAAAGCAGCCTTATTCTTTCTTAAGAGAGGTATAGATACCATAAATATATTTAACCATTCCCTATTCAGAAGCCAGAGAGGTTTTCTCGTATTTTGTTATTACAAGCAACATTTCAAAGAATAACCTGGCACATATGCCATTTGGTGTAACTGTGAACATTTCTGTAAGATAAATTCCTAGAGGTAGGGTCAAATGGCTTTTCAAATGATTCCTTTTTTTTTTTTTTTAAGATTTTATTTATTAGTTAGAGAGAGAGTGAGCACAGGCAGACAGAGAGGCAGGCAGAGGCAGAGGGAGAAGCAGGCTCCCTGCCGAGCAAGGAGCCCTATGTGGGACTTGATCCCAGGACGCTGGGATCATGACCTGAGCCGAAGGCAGCTGCTTTACCAACTGAGCCACCCAGGCGTCCCTCAAATGATTCCTATTAAAAGTCCTCCCTTTCCATTTCCTTATTCTTCACAGCCAACAACTCCGTTTAGGTTTTCAATATTTATCCATGTCTGAAGTTTTGTCTTCAAACCCATCCTCCTGAAAGAATCATCTGCTCAGACACTTTCATGTTACCTAATACATCCAAAATTAGGTCCAATGTCTATTTTAGCAAACAAGGCTTGCCTTCATGTGGTCCCTGCATTTTCCCTCTCCAGCCTTTTCAATTATCACCCCCCCTTTTACTCTCTTTGTTTTTATAATATATAAGTGTTTATACTTCAGGCCTCCATGCACTTGCTCTTACTATCTCTCCACGTGGAACATCTTCTTCCACTG
The DNA here is from genome assembly GCA_003697995.1 of Taxidea taxus jeffersonii. Classification (NCBI taxonomy): domain Eukaryota; kingdom Metazoa; phylum Chordata; class Mammalia; order Carnivora; family Mustelidae; genus Taxidea; species Taxidea taxus. Next base: position 7,587 of record ML093076.1, on the reverse strand, counting down.
CTCTTTCTTCCCCCTTGAGGAGTCAGTAAGAGAAGGAATCTCCCCTTTGTGCTCCACAGGTCCCTGGGCAGTCCTCTTCCACAGCGATTGCTCTTTTCTACTGAAACCATATCCTTGAAGTATCCTTGAGGTAGGGAGTTGTCTTTTTTCCCCCTTTCTAGCTCTAGCATCCGGCATCATGCTTGAGGTCATGCGGTGTGTACTCAGTAAAACTTTTGTGAACTCAACTAGATCTTGGGGGTCAGTCACTCTTCCGTTAAGGTATGCTTATGGAGAGGCCGTTAAGTGGAAGATTATGTGCTAGGCAGTGGGATTACAGTGAAAGAGAAGGGGGCAGCGAAAAGGTACAGTTCTGATTGAGCTGGGTGAGGACTGCAGTGGGCTCTAGATCACAGTTTGGGCTTTTTTTTTTCATGGGTATGGGGAGCAAAGTGTGACATTGTAATTAGAAGGAATTACACGAGTAATAAAGCTCGTGATTTCTGTCTTCTTCATAGCTAGTTGTCTTCGTTTTTAAAAGTGGAGATGCTCCTTCAGTAAACAAGGTCAAGTACAGTGTCTTGGGTAAGAAATAATAAAGTGAGAAAACACATGGAAGGCAACTAGGTCAGAAGCAGTATACTCCATGAAAGTTCTTCCTGCTGAACTGCCTTACAGTTTAGCGGCCTCCCAAGCCTTGAAAAAACCCCTTGCTTGGTGTTCAGTGATCTATACCGTTTAATCCACCTGATCTTTGTCCTTTTCTACCCTCTTCTCCAGTATGACCTCTTTTCACGAAAGGTTGAGGAAGAAAATAAAATGTAATGAAAAGAATGGGTTCTTTCAGAGCTGGGCAAAATTGAATTCAGCACAGGGGCCTGCTCCTACTAGTGTAGTAACTTCAGGCAAGTACGTACACTCCTTGTTTCCTCTTTCGTAAAATAGCAACAACACTAACAATAAGAAGAAGCTGGGAGATAATGTTTATGTTAAGCGCTTAATACGGTGTCTGTCACGTAGTAAGAGCCCAGCAGAAGATACTATTAATTGATTTTAAGAACCTGAGGTTTTGCTGTCGATTTTCATCCTTGCAATCAAAGGTATTCCGACTGTGATCTTTACCAAAACAAGTTAGACCTGAACTCGCACTTTCCCCGATGATGCAATTTGACCTCTTCGGGCCACCGTCGCCGAGCATGCGCAAATAGACGTGGCGGGACGTATGTGTCATGGCGAGCTCCATCTGAAGTGTTTCCCGTATCCGCAGAACAGCGTGTGGTTCTCTCTCTTTGGACGGGTAAATTGTTTCCTGATCCCTCAGGGTGGCGGGTGGATCAGTGTGAGGCAGAGTATGGCTAGAGCTTTTTTAATGATGGAGCCTTGTTTCTCCAGTTTCGGTCTTTCTCGGGCGGTTTGCTGGTTTGTTTCGTAGTTGAAAGGGGACTTGCCAGCTGGGGTCGGGGAATTGGGAGGCGGGGAGCACTGCCAGAAGTGAGGACAGAGTCGTTGGCCTTAGGTGCTGGAAGGGTGTAAGAAATGTTTAAGGGGCCTCGTTCCTTATTGTCAAATCCAATTTCATTCGTTCTCCCACTTTCTGTGTTGAATTTGTGGGATGGGACAAGGCTTTCGCAGTTATGTAGCTTTTACAGAGCTGTGTTTCCTGAATTTAAACTGAAGTTGGCTAGAAGGGCCAGTGTCTTGTGGTTTTTCAATTTTGTTTCCTTTTACTCATAAAACCTCCCTCTGAATCTCGGGGCGATACGTGTTTTTTCTCGTGGAAGGTGACCTGTATACCTACCTCATTGCCTAGTTTCCGTTTTGTAGTTGGAATTACTCGAATAACGCAGATGTGTTGTAGTGCTGGGTTCGGGTTATGTTTATAACTGTGGCCAGACACTCCACCACGGAAATGGCAAATAATGGTGTATGTAAACACACCTGACCCGTAAGATCGGTAAGAAGTTGGAAGTAGTACGGAACATCAGTCACCTTGCTGTACAAGGGAGTCTTCATGAAGTCTAATCCCTTTTAGCTAGTCTTAAGGAGTTATTAACTGTGGGTTTGTGAACTTGCTGGGAGCACGCTTTTTCTAATCCGTTTTTATTTTCCAGACTTTCCAGAGGATTTGAGACCAATTGCACATAATCAAGGTACTCCTTTATTTCAAACTTTTTATGCTCGAATGAAGTGTTACATATTAGAAAGTTCAGGAAGGCAGTCTAGTTTCTTAGTAATGTTGCCACCATCATTCTATGGAAATATTCTCTCCGTATCATGCCATATCGCTAAATCTAAGAGACATTTTCATTCACTTTACTTTTCATTTACATTCAGAAGCGCTGACATTGTTGGCCTCTTTGACATGTTCTCTTCCTTTGTCTTCTGTCACCTACAGATTTTCTCCTTTTTGGGTTGCTGCTTCTTGGTTCTCTTTTATAGGCTGGTACTCTTCAGTTTGGCAATTAAATTTGGACTCCCTTAAGGCTTGGTTCCTAATCCTTTTTCTTTCTGGGTGGCCTAATCTACATCCTAGTGAATCCTGTTTTAAAGATTTTTATTTATTTATTTGACAGACAGAGATCACAAGGAGGCAGAGAGGCAGGCAGAGAGAGAGGAGGAAGCAGGCTCCCCGCGGAGCAGAGAGCCCGATGTGGGGCTCGATCCCAGGACCCTGAGATCATGACCTGAGCTGAAGGCAGAGGCTTTAACCCACTGAGCCACCCAGGCACCCTTTCATTAATATTCTTAAATGCCACTCTTGGAGATACTAATTCAGAATGGGACCTGGATATTTGATACTATAAAAGCTCTCCTAATAAATCACACATGGAAATAACACTGCTGTAGGATATTTCTTTTTTCTTTTCATGATTTTTAGTATCTCCCTTTTTACTGACGATTTTTATTCCCTTTTATGGAACTTGAGTTCCTTTATCTTTTGAGAAAAAAGTTTATGACTCTTTTGTTACCTTTAAATATTGTCTTGCTTTCTTCTTAGTCTCAAACTTTCATTTCCTTATTACTCATTTATAAATTTCTGAGGGCTAACAATTCCTCCTACCAGTTTGTTGGAAGTAAAAACTTTATTGATGAGTGAGATTTTTTCTTTAAACACTTGATTTATTTATGTGACAGAGAGAGAGCACAAGCAGGGGGAGCAGCAGGCAGAGGGAAAAACAGGTTCCCTACTGAGGAAGGAGCCTGATTCGGGGCTTGATCCCAGGATCCTGGGATCATGAGCAGAGCCGAAGGCAGATGCTTAACCGACTTTGGCACCCAGGCGCCCAGAGTGAGATTGTTTTAAGGTGCTTGTGATAAGCAGCCAGATTTACCGTCCCCTGCTTTGTATTTGTCTCCTTTGTTTTTCTAAAGTGAATTTCTAGAAATGGAATTGCTGGGTCAAAGGGTATATGTGTTTGAGTTTGATGGGTATTGCTAGAAAGCCTTCCCGAAAGGATATACCAGTTTTACCACACTTTCAGCCAGCAATAGGGCTTTTGTCAGTCTGCTTTTTTTTAATCAGTGGGGTAGACAAAAAATAAATTATTGTTTAAGCACTTGCTATTATTGTGCCCGAGTAGTATTTCTGGTGCGTATTGGCTGTTTGCATTTCTTGAGTGCCAGTTTTTCCTTTATCCCTTTTTTCCTGGAGTGTCTTTATTTCTTAGCATAGCATTAGACTCTTACGTGGTCCGGGCTTTGCCAGCGAGGCGCAGCTATGGGGGAGCTTGGTGTTGAGAGAATGCCTGGGTTCTAATTCTTGCTCTATTGGCGTACTGATCTTTTTCTTTCTCTGGACTTCAGTTCTGTAAAAGGAGAGGCTTAACAGTGTTTTCTTCTCCCCTCACTGTGTGATACTGTATGTCTACCTCAGCGGGCCCATCTCCTCTCTCTTTCTTTGTTCTCTTTCCCTTCTTTGGATCCATACATAATGCTGTGTGGGATGTTAAAAATGTAACTAGGATATATGGCTTTCAGTTCAGAATCCTTCAGGTGTTCTTTAGTAACAATTGAAGTTACTCTCTGGTCTTAGCTTTTGTCACTCACCTTATTTATTTCATAGACTAATAGTGATAGAAGAAACTCTTAAGGGTTATTAAGTATTTGCTTGAACTTCACATCCAGTGTAAGAATTTCCTCCTATGTTATAGAGAGACTAGCTAAATTTACCTTAAGCATTTTATTAATTCATTCACTTGGTCAACAAATACCGTGTGCCTGCTCTGGGCGAGGCATTGTTACAGGTGTCATAGATGCTGTGGTGAGAAAGAGGTAATGCCTTTTTTCCTTATGGAGCTTTCACTGCAGTGAGAAAGATGGAATTATGTTCTGCAGTTATGGTGTCGGCTTAGAGGTCATTGGGAGTGTGTGTGTGTGCTAGGTCTCTTTGTGGTTATTTTATTTGCCTGAGACCGGGAGAGAGAGAGAGAGCGAGCGAGCAAGTGAGCGAGCATGTGTATAAGCAAGGGGAGCAGCAGTCAGAGGGAGAGGGAGACGCAGACACCCTGTTGAGCAGGGAGCCCGATAGGGGATTCGATCCCAGGACCCTGGGATCATGACCTGAGCCGAAAGCAGGCATCCCTGTGTGGTTACTTTGGATGTGATGGTTAGGAAAGGCCTCTCTGAGGAGGTGTCATTTGAAGAGAGAAGTGGCCAGCGAGCCGTATACATATTTGGGGCATGATATTCTAGTCAGTAAAAAACAAGTGTGAAGACCTCTGAGTCAGAAACTAGTTTGGCATACTCAGAGAATTTCCAAAAGGTTTAGTATAGTTGGGACCGAGGGAGTGGCCAGGGGCCATATCTTGTTAGACTTGGTCAACTACACTAAAAAAAAAAAAAATTATTGAGAACCTGCAATGTGCTAGCTGCAGTTTTAGGCACTGCTGGGATAAAACAGTGAACAAAGCACACGAAAACTTTTACCTTTGGGGCACCTGGGTGGCTCAGTTGCTTAAATGTCCAGCTCTTGATGTCGGCTCAGGTCACGGTCTCAGGCCCTGTGGCCAGCTCCTGAGTATGGAGCCTGCTTGGGATTCTCTCTCCCTCTGCCCCTCCCCGTTCCCATGTGCACTTGTATCTTTCTCTCTCTCAGTAAAACAACAACACCTTGGGTGCCTGGGTGGCTCAGTGGGTTAAAGCCTCTGCCTTCGGCTCAGGTCATGATCTCAGGGTCCTGAGATCGAGCCCCACATCAGGCTCTCTGCTCAGCAGGGAGCCTGCTTCCTGCTCTCTCTCTCTCTGCCTGCCTCTCTGCCTACTTGTGATCTCTGTCTCTCAAACAAATAAACAAAATCTTAAAAAAAAAATCCTTTAAAACAAAACACAACACCTTTACCTTCATGGAGTACATGTTCTGGTAGAAAAATATTAAAAATTAATGAGAACATCTGAGTGGGTAATGAAGTTGCTGTGGTAAGGAGACAAGTCAGGGAAGGAGGAGAGTGAGAGAGTGTGTGTGTGTGTGCGCGCGTGTGCGCTCATGTGCACGTGTGCACAGTGAGGTGGGAGTTGCTCATAATGGTTTCACTGGTGACGTTTGAACAAAGTCCAGAAGGCATCCCAGACAAGACTAAGACCCTGGGATGAGTGTGTACTGGTGGGTATGAGGAAGCTCGTCCGTTGAGTGGAAGGAGAAGGGATGGTAGGAAAGAGGGTCAGACAGGTGACAAAAGGCTGATTGTACATGTCCTTGTGGATCTTTGCAGTGATTTTGGTTTTTTATTGAGATGGAATACCAAGCTTGATGAAGCTTGAGATGAAGTTAGGATTTAAAGGAATCCCTGGCTCCTAGTGCTGAAAATGTCCTTTGGGAATTAAGGGTTGAAGCAGGAAGACGTACTGGCAGTAATCCATGCAAGATTTGATGTCTTGGACATTGTAAATAATGCTGTGGTAAACACAGGAGTGCATGTATCTTTGAATTAATGTTTTCCTTTTCCCTGTGTAAATACCCAGCAGTGCACTTACTAGATCCTACGGTGTTTCTGTTCTTAAGTTTTTGAGGAACCTCCGTAGTGTTTTCCGTGGTGGCTGAACTAATTTACATTCCTACCAACAGCGCACAAAGTTCCTTTTTCTTCCTCTCCAGCACTTGTTCATTTTGGCCTTCTTGGTTTTAGACATTCTAACAGGTGTGAAGTGATAGCTCATTGTGGTTTCAATTTGCATTTCCCTATAATTAATGATATTGAGCATTTCATGTGTCTGTTGGCTGGCTCTGTTTGTCTTAGGAAGCATGTCTATCCAGGTCCTTCGCCCATTTTTAAATGGTTTTTTTTTTTTTTTTTTTTTTTTTTTTTACTTTATTTAAGCTTTATTTAAACATATGATGTAACCCCACCACCCTCACTCAACCCCTCTTCCCCCCGCCCCCCTCAGTTTGTTTTATGACATTAAGAGTCTCTTTTGGTTTTTCTCCCTCCCGATCCCATCTTTGTTTTTGCTTTTTAATAGTAGGCTTTTTAATAGTAGTTTGTTTTTGCTTTTGTTTCTCTTGGCTTAGGGGACTGTATGGAAGACATACAGTCTTCCAAAACTGAATCTTGTCACCTGTGAATAATGACAGCTTAACTTCTTTACCAATATGGATGTCACGTATGTTCTCTCGTCTGAGTTGTGGCTAGGACTTCCAGCACTGTGTTGAATAAAAGTGGCGAGAGTGGACATCCTTGTCTTGTTCCTGACCTTAGAGGGAAAGTTTTCACCATTGAGGATGATGTTGGCTGTGGGTTTTTCATATATGGTCTTCATTATGTTTTGGTATGTTCCCTCTAATTCCATTTTGTTGAGAGTTTTTATCATGAAAGGATGTGGAATTTTGTCATATACTTTTTTTATATGTCATATACTTTTTTTTTCTAAATCTATTGAGGTAGTATATGAGTTTTATCTTTTGTTGTGTTGATGTGGTTCATGACATGGATTGATATGAGTATTGAATCATCCTCACATCCTAGGAATAAATCCCATCTGATCAAGGTGCATGATCTTCTTAATGTATCGTTGTATGGGGTTTGCTAATATTTGTTGAGAATTTTGCATCTATGTTCATCAGGGATGTTGGCTTGTAGTTCTTTTTTTGTGGTGTCTCTGGTTTTGGTATCAGAGTAATGCTGGCCTCTTAGAATGTATTTGGAAGCTTTCCTTCCTCTTCTATTTTTTGGAATAGTTGGAGGAGAATAGGTATTAATTATTTATGTGTTAAGTGTCTGGTAGAATTCACTCATGAACCGAGCTGGTCATATACTTTTATTTCTTGGTAGTTTTTTGATTCCTGACTTAATTTCATTAATTGTAGTTGGTCTATTCAGATAATCTATTTCTTCTTGGTTCAGTTTTGGAAGATTATGTATGTTTCTAGGAATATATCTATTTCTTCCAGGTTGTTCATTTTGTTGGCATATTTTTTTCATAGTATACTCTTAAAGCCCTTTGTATTTCTGTGGTATCAGTTGTTACTTCTCTTTTGTTTCTCATTTTATTTATTTGGGTCCTTTTGCCTTTTTTCTCAGTGAGTTTCCATAAAGGTTTTTCACTTTTATTTTTCCAAAGAACCAGCTCTTGGTTTCATTGATTTTTTTTTATTGTTATTTTAGTCTCTACATC
>ML093075.1:45840-98784 GCA_003697995.1 Taxidea taxus jeffersonii | reverse complement strand
GGAAGGGAAGGGAAGGGAAGGGAAGGGAAGGGAAGGGAAGGGAAGGGAAGGAAAGGAAAGAAAGAAAGGAAATCAAGGGAGGGTGGGTGAGAGGGAGGGAGAATTCTGAAAGAATAAAATTGAAATTTTGGTAGGACTTATTCCTGGAGAGGGAATCATATGGATTTTATTATTTTTAACACTTCTCACATTATTCCTTCCACAATCAGAAAAGGAAACATTTAATGCATCTTTCCTCTCTACTCCCTCCAAAACAAAGAATGATAAATTGAAAGCACTTTCACATTTATTGGTATGAGAGACTGCAGGCAGCTACAAGGATGAGAAGGGTATGTGTAGTGATTTGAAGGGGCATCTGCACCCCAATGTTTATAGCAGAAATGTCCACAATAGCCAAACTATGGAAAGAGCTCAGATGTCCACCGACAGATGAATGGAAAAAGAAAATGTGGTGTGTGTGTGTGTGTGTGTGTGTGTGTCTGTGTGTCTGTGTGTGTCTGTGTCTGTGTGTGTGTCTGTGTGTGTAATGGAATATTATGCAGTCATCAAAAAACGAAATCTTGCCCTTTGCAGCAACGTGGATGGAACTAGAGGGTATTATGCTAAGCAAAATAAAACAAACAGAGAGAGGTAATTATTATATATCACTGGTATGCGGAATTTAAGAAACAAGGCAGAGGATCATAAGGGAGAAGAGGGACAAAGATAAAACCAGAGAGGGAGACAACCATAAGAGATTCTTAATCTCAGGAAACAAACTGAGGGTTGCTGGAGGAGAGTAGGATGGAGATATGGGGTGGCTGGGTGATGGACATTGGGGGAGGGTATGTGTTGTGGTGAGCACTGCATGTTGTGTAAGACTGATGAAACACAGACCTGTACCCTTGAAACAAATAATACATTATATGTTAATAATAAAAAATGAGGAGGGTATGGAAAGCAGTTAGGTGACACATGAAATTGGCCTGGGATAAAGCAGTACTTAATAAAGGGGGGAGACGGAATCAGAGTCAATACTATTGGTAGAGAATTCTACATGATCAAGCTTACTTGTCAAAGACAATAGACACACATACACGCACAGACAACTGTACATATTTGCATACTCTTTCATACCTGCCAGTGCTATGCATAAAATCATCCACCAAAAACTGGAGGAGAGAGAAAAGAGAAAGAAGAAAGGACGGGTCATGATGCAGTGGAGTTTAATTCATTGCAGTGAGGGCTTGAAAGTTACAGAAACACTATAGTGTTCCACCACTTTTAATTGGAAATAAGGTAACTAGAGGTAGGGCATCTATGAGTACAGAGTTCCATAAATCCCAGAAGACCCACTTATGTCTGAACTAAATGCTGGCTTTTTAACCAGTTACTGTTGACTTATTCAGGAATATGGAAGCAGAACCTCAGTAAGCACACAGGTGACTGTATAACAACTTGGGGATCCTACCTCATTTAGTGGGTGAAGGATGCTAGCAATATATCCAGGAAGGTTAATCAAAATTTTTTTCTTGGTCCAACATTTTAAGGGTGAGTTTACTCTCCCTTGGTATATTTCCCTCACAGAAAAACTGCAGAAAGAGAGCATAAGACAACAAAAAAGTGCAACTCCCCTCAGGACAGAGCACGGCTCTCTCTTGTCCCAGAGGTAATGAAATCTTCTAAGGAAGGCATTGAAGGTTTACTCATGTTGTGATGTACTGGACACAGCACTTGCACAAAATGGGCTTTTAATGAATATTTGTGGAGAAGAAAATCAACTGAGGCATATAAGTTAGGCAAAGAAAGATTGAGAATAGTAGAGGTATTGTTGTCGATCACAATCTTCCAAGTGCTTAAGAAAATGTCAGCAATCACTACCTCTGAAAGTAGATTATCTTCTAACCAGGTTCCTGAGAGCTCCCTTCACATCCTTGTTCCTCAGGCTGTAAATGATCGGGTTCAACATGGAAGTCATAACTGAATAGAACACAGAGATGACCTGATCCTTTTTGTTCATTGTCTTGGAATTGGGTCTCATGTAGGCAAATATCCCAGAGCCATAGTAGAGAACCACAACAGTGAGGTGAGAACCACAGGTAGAGAAGACCTTGAGCTTCCCTTCCCCTGACTGCATCTGAATCACTGTGGAGATAATATGCCAGTAGGAGACAAGGATGAGGGAGAGGGGTGCTAACAGGATAATCACACCCATTGAAAAGAGGGCCATCTCAGCCTTGTATGTGTCTGCTGAAGCCAGCTTCAGGAGTGCAGGAGGTTCACAAAAATAATGATTAATTATATTCTGCCCCTGGTAGGGAAGACACAGTGTAAATGCACTATCCACTGAACATACAAGTGCTCCACTGATCCAAGACACTATGACCAACTGGAAACAAACCCTCTGGGTCATGACAGTGGAATAATGTAAGGGCTTGCAGACAGCCACATAGCGGTCATAAGACATCACTGCCAGAAGTGCACATTCTGTACACCCTGCGAGAAGGAAGACAATTATCTGTAGTGAGCATCCAGCAAAGGAAATGGTTTTCCTTTTTACAAGGAAGTGGACCAACATCTGAGGAACAATGCTTGTAGAGAAACAGAGGTCAGCAAAGGACAAGCTTTTGAGGAAGAAGTACATGGGAGTGTGAAGTCGAGAGTCAGTTTGAATAAGGATTATTATGAGCAGGTTTCCAAACATAGACAGAAGGTAAATGGTCAGGAAAACACAGAATAGCAAGATCTGGATCTTTGGATCCTGTGAAAGTCCCAGCAAGATAAATTCAGCCACAGAAGTTTGGTTTCCTTCTCCCATTGATGTTTATTGCTGTTTACCTGTCATCAGAAAGAAAACACATGCATTCTGAATGTTCAATTTTCACAAGCTTTATAAACAAGAACAATGATAACGAGTGTACTTTGTTGGACTATTGTCTTCCAGATGCTTCCTAGTATGTGTGCCAGTTAGCATTAGGATGCATATTGTTGTTACACAGTTTTTAAGCACCTTTTTCTTTGCTTGATCCATTTGGTGGATGAGTATTGCGCTCCATATGGCTTCTCAAATAATCCTGATGTCAACATATTGCTAAATTACTATGAAATTTTATCAGAGGAATTGTCTTTGATTCAATGTAATGTTTTTTGTCTCAATAAATATTTTTTAACATAATAAATATATAAAAATAAATATTCTGGATTAGCAATCTGATAATGAGATGAACTTGTTTAGTCAATAAAAATCACTTTTGTTTTTATAATTCAAAACCAAAACACAGAGATCAATGACAAATTTGTTTATAATAGAGTAGGAGTTTCAAATATGGTTTAGAGAATCAACAGGTAAATTGTAGCTATTAGTTCTTGCTTTTTTCCATAGCATTTTTTAAAGAGGCTTCTTAAGTAGCAGTCCAAACAGGGTAAAGGAAGAAAAGAAAAATTTATATCCATGGATCATAACCCTGGGCCTATTAGAAATATTTCACATGACAAAGAGGAAAAGTATCATCAAAAAATGTGGCATTCAAAAATGTAACTTAATGATACTTGAGTGTCTAGGGTCCTGTTCAATATCAACAACAACAATAACAACAACAAAAAGCTGGTACTAAGCAGGAGCTTGAACTTCTGAACTAGATATTAGTGAATTTTATAGTTCCATAACATCCAGTCTCAGCTCACCTCTGACCTCCGCTTCAGCAGTAGTGGACAATTCTGACTTGCTTGGCTCTGCTGACATTCTACTTTAAGGACCTCCTGCCTTATCTATTGGCATTCTGCCTAAGATGTTGGAAGTATGGGCAAGTTAATGTCCCAGAGGCAGTCTTTAACCAGAGGACAATGGAAATTGTTGAATAAAGGCACCAGATATTTCTGGAAGGCACTCTGTATGCTTCTTTTGGGACTTAAGTCCCCCATTGACTATGTCATGTTTTTATTATTACTATTATTATTATATCCCCTAAGGAGTTTTCCAGAATTTTTTTCATAATCATCAATTCCCATGAAATTTTAACAGCACAGATATACTGTACATCTGTTTATATCCTGCAGCCCTCTAGGGGAAAACAAACCATTGCAATATTTAAGATATCTTTCTTCTTCTAAGAACTTTGGCATCTATATTGCCCCCACAGAGGACATATGGCCTAGAGTAACAATTTTAATAATCCAAACTTCATTGGTGTTTAGTTGCATCTTGCCTTAACTCTTACTGCTTCCTTACACCACTTCCTGGAATCACTTGTCAAATAAGCTATCTGCACCAAAGTACTTTTCTTGGGCTCTGCTTTCAGGGACCTATACTAAAAAGAGAAAATCTCCTGAGATAGAGACTAAATTAAGGCAATATGGCAAGGCTTCCTTCTTCAACCAGGGAGTCCCACCTGTGTCTGATGATAATGACTAACACTTACTGAGTGGTTAGTATGTGTCTGGCACAGTTCTAAGTACTTTATATGTTTTAACTTATTTAATCTTCACAATAGCCCTATGAGGAAGTATTTTCAATCTCTATTTTACAGCTGGAGAAATTAAAGGGTAGAATTGCTAAGTAATCTACTAGTCACTGAGACCAATTGTCAGAATTGGAATCTAAAGCCCTAGAGTCTTGTCCTGGCACGTGAGGTTTTAAGTCTTCAATCTTATTTCAGTCACAATTCTAACTTCAGAAGCTAGTACTGAAAAATCCAGTCATGTAGATGGACCTGGCACAGAGAAATCCAAGCAATCCTCAAGAGACAAAGGAAATTATCCTCAGTCTCAAATATGTTCATAAATGGCTTGGCTCCTAAAGTCAGCTAAAGTTAAGGTTTTCACATTGTTGTCAATTAGAAAATAAACTACAAAGAACTAAGCCTTGTAGTAAGGTTCCAGTCAAATTTTTTAAGTTTAGGGAGAATATTTGTAATAAAAGAGAGGATTCAACATTCAAGTAAAACAACCAATCAGATTTAGGGGGTATATGGCAGATCTGCTAGGAGGGGCGAACATGGTGCAAAAGTCAACTTGATTCTGATGCTACTGCTGACTATATGGTTGTCATAAATTTACCATTAACAGTCCGATTATTAGATTATATTTATAATGTAGAATATTCAGTAAGAGGTAAGAGGTAAAGGAACCTAAGTATTATATATAGGATCTTGTACACTGTGTAGCAGGGCATGCTACTACTATTATCACTACTACTACTAACATTCTAATCATAATAGTAACAACAACACGGACTAAAAAACTTACACTTCATGGCACTTAACATGTTGCTGGTACCCTTATAGGCATTTAATATTTATTAACTTATTTAATCTTCAGAAGAGTCAGACAACTGACCACTATTTTTTTGGCCAAAATGTTAATAATAATTTTTTGTTGTTGTTGTAGTTTAATTTTTTTATTATTTAATTTCTTTTCAGTGTAACAGAATTCATTGTTTATGCACCACACCCAGTGCTCCGTGCAATACGTGCCCTCCATAAAACCCACCACCTGGGTCCCGAGCCTCCACACCCCACCCCTTCTGAACACTATTTCTAAGCTTGAATCCTACATTTTCATTTTTTTCTGGATTTTTCTCAAGTTTTTATTTAAATTCTAGTTAGTTAACATATATGGTACAATTGGCTTCAGGTGTAAAAATTAAGTGATTCATCACTTACATATAACACACAGAGCTCATCACAAGCGCCCTTCTTAATCCTCATCACCCATTTAGCCCATCCCCTGCCTACCGCCCTCCATCCACTCTCAGTTGGTTCTCTATAGTTAAGAGACTCTTATGGTTTACTTTCCTCTCTCTCTTTTTTCACCCCTTCCCCTATGTTCATCAGTTTTGTTTCTTAAAGTCCACATATGAATGAAATCATATGGTATTTTTCTTTCTCTGATTCACTCATTTTGCTTAGCACAATACAATCTGGCTCCATCCACGTCACTGCAATATGTGTGATAGAATATTTTGCTTATGCCTCAAAATGAACTTATTTAGAAGTTAATTTTACTCCACAAATAATTTTTAACTTTAGGGACCCCATTCCTGGAAATACCACTGCCATTTTCCCTAAACATCATGACCTCAAAATATAAAATCAGCTTTGACTTCTTTTATCATCCTTGTTTCTTCAGGATGATCACTCATCAAGTTCACCTTTTCAGTCATCTTTCAAATCTCTAACTTTCACTGCCATTGTCATTCTTGCTAGTTTAGCATGTCATTCAATTCTGCTTGTATTATTAGAATACCCTTCTAATTTTTTCATACCCTAGAATCAAATACATCTTGTACCTCACTAACTGATGAATCTTCCAAAGTAAATTGGTTTCATGTATCCAATTAAATAAACTCCAAATTCCCTACATGAGCATATAAAGCCTACCACATGCTTATCCCAATGTCCCTCCTATTTCTTTTTTTAAGATTTTATTTATTAAATGTTCAGAGGGAGAGCAAGAGAGTACAAGGGTACAAGCAGGGGGAGCAGCAGGCTCCCTGATTAGTATGCAGGACTTGATCTTAGGACCCTGGGATGACTTGAGTGGAAGGCAGTCATGTAACTGACTGAGCCACCCAGGCACCCCTCTCCTTTCTGTTTCTTCCTTAGAAGTGTCTTTGTTTCAGTGAAATCAAGTTGTTAATGAACTATTGATATTAGACTCTAAGAGCCTGAGAAAGTAAAAAAGCAAAAACAAAAACAAAAACAAAAAACAAACAGAGATAACAAGAATACGTCATATGATAGAGAACGGCTTAGAAATTATAAGAGAATATCATGTGCTCATTTAGAAAAAAAATGTTGAATTTCTAGAGGCAAAAACACAATTTTTAAAATTCTGAGTTACCAATTAATATAAAGAGACTAAAAACCATAGGAAATACTATATTGGTTTTTAAACATATTTATAAAGCTCTGGCACATATGGTTTTACAGACGTATCCTATATAAACAACAAGGAATGGATAACTCTCAACATTTGGACAACTTAGGGAGAGAAGCTTTATATCCTGGGGACTGGAAGGTTATTGCGCAGGCGTGTCTCTCAGGAGAAGATTTTCTCTTATGGAAAGCAGAATATGCTGACCAAGCAAATGAATTAGCCCTATGTAATAGAAGGACAAATGTCCCTGTTTCTTATGACATGCTGGTGGGTGGCGGACAGTATTATGATGTAGGGACTCAGATTGATTATCCTGAATTGGCATATGTTCAAATTAACGAATGTGCCCTTAAGGCTTGGAAGCGCCTGCCCACTTTGGGAGCCCGTACAGAAGAGTTATCTAAGATCCGTCAGGGACCTGATGAGCCATATCAGGATTTTGTTTCCAGGCTTCTGAAAGCAGTGGGTAAATTGATAGTAAATGGGGAAGCGGGAACTATCATAGTTAAGCAACTTGCTTATGAAAATGCCAATTCGGCTTGTCAGGCTGCCATACGTCCTTGGAGGAAAACTGGAACTTTAGAGGATTATATTAAGCTTTGTGCCGAGATTGGCCCATCTTACATTCAGGGGGTGACCATGGCCGCTATTATGAGAGGTATCTCTCCCCAGGAAATGCAAAAGAAACTGGCTAAAGGTAAAATGGCAACCAGCAATCAGGCCTGTTTTCAATGTGGCGGGTTGGGACATTTCAGGTCTCAGTGTCCTCAACTATCTACCTCTAATGCAGCTGTCAGAGGATCTAAAGGAGTGAAGACTAAACCCCAAAATTTATGCCCTCGTTGTCAACGGGGCTATCACTGGGCAAATGAATGCAAGTCAAAAACGGATAGATTTGGCCATCCTCTTCCGGGAAACTTCAAGAGGGGCCCCCTGCGGCCCCATCAAACAATAGCAGCCATGATGCCGCAATCTCTAGAGCCAACACCTCCGATTTGCCTCAGGTCAACCGACTACTCCGCGGTACCCTCTCCAATGCAGGGCTCGATCTAGCCCCAGATGTTCCCGTCTTTTTAGAAGGATGGGACCCTCCAAAAGCTATAACTAATGGAATATGGGGTCCCTTGCCAAAGGGCACCTGGGGATTATTATTAAGTCGGTCTAGCTGGGTCCTAAAGGGCTTAATAGTGCATCCTAGAGTCATAGACGAAGACTATACAGGAGAGATTAAGATTATGGTCTCCCTTACCAATGGCATCATTGCATTGCAGCCTAAGATACCCATTGCGCAATTAATTATCATGCCCCGAATTCAAACTCAGCATGCCTCTGTCAAACCAAGTCGAGGGGCTCAAGGTTTTGGTTCCACTGATACTTATTGGATGCAAGTGATCTCCAATGAGAAGCCTTTTCTTACCATTTACATACATGGACGGCCCTTTCAGGGGCTCATAGATACTGGGGCCAATATGTCAGTTATTACCTCTAAAGAATGGCCTATGCATTGGCCTCTTAAAGACACCTCTATCCCAGTTAAAGGGGTGGGAACTGCTTTGGCCCCGAAAATCAGCTCAGATTATTTACCTTGGAAGACACTTGAGGGACATCAAGGAACTTTTCAACCTTTTGTTTTGGATATTGATCTAAATCTTTGGGGACGAGATATCTTGTCTGATATGGGATTAGTGCTAGAAACTTCCCCTTTGCCCCAAAAACTGCAGGGCTCTGTAGTAATGTCTATGATAACTAATATGGGGTATGAAACTGGCAAAGGATTGGGAAAACACCTGGATGGTGTTCTCGAACCTTTGCAGGTAAAGCCTAAACAGGATCGCTCGGGGTTGGGTTTTCTAAAGGGCCATTGCCTCGTCCACACGCTATGCCTCTATAGTGGCTTACTTCCACTCCTGTGTGGGTTGATCAATGGCCCCTCACTTCAGAAAAGTTAGAGGCAGCTAAAAATCTAGTGCTAGAACAGGTCTTGTTAGGGCATCTCATTAAATCCTGTAGTCCTTGGAATAGTCCTATTTTTGTCATTAAGAAAAAATCTGGCAAATGGAGATTGCTCCAAGATCTTAGGGCTGTTAATGCAATAATGAAACCCATGGGTCCATTGCAACCCAGATTGCCCTCTCCTTCTGCCATACCTCTGTAATATCAACTGTTAGTTATTGATCTAAAAGATTGTTTCTTTACCATTCCTTTAGCGCCAGAAGACTCGGAAAAATTTGCCTTTTCCTTACCCTCTGTTAATCTACAAGAGCCTGCTCGAAGATTTCAATGGACTGTCCTGCCTCGGGTATGGCCAATAGTCCCACACTTTGCCAAGATTATGTGGCTCGTGCCTTGACGCCCTTGAGAAGCAAATATGAAAGCAAAATTTATTGTATTCATTATATGGATGATATTTTATTGGCTGCTCCATCTCAGCATGTTCTTCAAGAAGCATTTCAGGATCTTTTGAAATATTTGGATCTCTTCGGGTTGGTAGTAGCCCCCGAAAAGATCCAAAAATATACTCCTTTTGATTATTTAGGATATATTTTACAAGAGAAGGCAATTAGACCCCAGAAGGTGCATTCGTACTCAGCATTTGAAAACTCTTAATGATTTTCAAAAACTCCTAGGGGATATAAATTGGTTGCGTCCTAGTCTGTCTATTTCTGCAGATTTGCTACAACCCTTGTTTGATATTTTAAAAGGAGACTCTGATCCTAAATCTCCTAGATACCTAACCCCTGCTGCACAGGATGCGTTAGCCTTGGTAGAACAAGCTATTTCCTGTAGTCAAACTACCCGTGTTTCCTTGCAAGAACCCTTATATTATATCTTACTCTTTCCACAACAGCTCCCTGTGGGACTTTTACGGCAATCTCATGGAATTAACAAATGGGTTCATCTGGCCTTACATATGTTAAAGTCTATTAATCCTCATACACAGCTTTTGGCTCAATTAATTACCAAAGGTAGGATGAGAACTATTCAGCTTCTGGGAAAGGACCCTGATTATCTTATTTTACCTAGGTTCACTAAAGAGCAGCTTCTACGTCTGGAACAGTTTCAACTTGACTGGCAGATTGCCTTGGCCTCATTTACAGGCCAAATTAAATTTCACCTTCCCAGTGAAAAGCTATTACAATTTTTAAATTTGCATCCCATTTTCTTCCCTAGAGTCATAGTTGATGCCCCCATACCGGGTGCCCTTTCAGTATTCATTGATGCTAACAAACAAGGATATATTGGCATAGTACTTATCTCTTCTCAGCATAAATTTGAGAAGAAATTACATTACCCTACCACCTCTGTACAACGAGCTGAGTTGAAGGCTTGCTGGCATGCATTAAACTTGTATCCTTTTGCTATAAATCTATATACAGATAGTCAATTTGTTGCGAAAGCCGTTCCTTTATTGGACACAGCCTATCTTCTTTCTTTTTTTTTTTTAAAGATTTTATTTATTTATTTATTTGTTAGAGAGAGAGAGAGCAAGCACAGGCAGACAGAGTGGTAGGCAGAGGCAGAGGGAGAAGCAGGCTCCCTGCCAAGCAAGGAGCCCGATGTGGGACTCAATCCCAGGATGCTGGGATCATGACGCGAGCCAAAGGCAGCTGCTTAACCAACTGAGCCACCCAGGCGTCCCAGCCTATCTTCTTTCTAATGATGAAGAAGTTTTTGCCTTATTCTCTCAGGTTCAACAATTGCTGAGAACCCGAACTGAACCTGTTTTCATTACGCATATTCATGCTCACACTGGTCTCCCAGGTTCTTTATCGCAAGGCAATGCTCTTACAGATGCATTAACTCATCTTTTCCTTTTAACCCCTCTACAGGAAGCTGAACTAAGTCATAAAATGTTCCATCAAAATGCAGCTGTCTTGCGCAAGGAATTTCATATACCTCGAGAACAGGTGCGGCAAATAGTGAAAGCATGTCCTTACTGCCCTACATATTTCTCTCCTTCCTCATATTCCGTTAACCCTAGAGGATTAATACCCAATGCCTTATGGCAGATGGATGTTACACAATATAAGTCCTTTGGAAAACTTTCCTACCTTCACGTATCTGTGGATACGTTTTCTGGATGTGTTTTTGCTTCCGCTCATTCTGGAGAAGCTTTTACCGATGTACAAAATCATCTGTTTCAGGCTTTTGCTGTTTTAGGTCGCCCAAAGATTCTGAAAACCGACAATGGATCTGCATATACCTCTTCTGCTTTTAATAAATTCTGTTTTCTCTTTCACATTCAACACAACACAGGTATTCCTTACAACTCTACAGGGCAAGCCATAGTGGAACGTAGCCATGCAACCTTGAAAAATGCCTTGCAAAAATTAAAAGAGGGGGAGATACTCACAGGAAAGGTAAAGTACTCTCCACACACACACCTAGCCTTAGCCTTATATGTTTTAAATTTCTTGAACGTTGATGCTGTTGGGCAAATAGCTGAAAGGTTTTGGCACCCTGATTTTTCTCCCTTGCTTTATGCTAAATGGAAGGATCCTATGACCCGCCTTTGGAAGGGGCCAGATCCGGTTTTAAGAAGAGGCCAGGGATTTGTTTGTATCTTTCCACAGAATGAGGAAACACCGCGGTGGATCCCTGACTGATGGGTCCAATTTGTGCCAAATAAGGCAGAAGATGAGTCGGCTGATGGTAATGGAACCTCACCGCCACTGTGCTGGGCGCCAAAGCCCCTTGACATGGGGCCAAGTTAAAGCCTTTTCTCAGAAGGATGTAGATCTGGTAAAGTGTCAGACACAGCCTTACACTGCTTCTAATTTGTTCCTTGCCTTTTTGGCTCTTCTCGCCGCTACAACTGAGGCCAGACCTTATTGGGCCTACTTGCCAGACCCACCCACTGTACAACCTGTTACTTGGGATGACCCTTCTCCCCGTGTACAAACAAATTTTACTTGGGCTTTTGGGGGATTAAGTGATCATGAATCCCCTGAGACGGCCTCTCATGAGTTCACCTGGAAGGCCGTCTCTGCGAGACCCCCTATATGCTTTCAGTTTGTCAAGGGTCGTCATAGTCCAACCTATGAATGTGTTATTACTGCTCGTGTTGCTAGGTCTATGACTTATTCTGATGGATTCACCTTATTGTACGATGAGAGTATTCCTGGTATTACCTCCAATCCTGTGGGAGTGGAATCTGGAAGCAAAGAGGAACATTGGACCCTTTTGGAAGTCGTTCCTAGCACACCTCCTAAGCGCCCTACTGTGGGTATGACCCCCTATGGCCACCCTCCTTGTGCTACTGCACCAGAAGGGAGAGTGATTTCTCCTCCTTGGACCGAATGTTTTCTCCCTAGTCCTCAAGTGCTTGCCCCTTATGGGATACCCGATTTCCCTATTACAGATTGGTCTAAAACACGAAACCGTTATCCCGGGCTGGTGACTGCATATACAAGGAGATCCACCATAGGACACCAGCATTTTAATCATATACCTGGGGGTATGTTTTCCACGCCCAATGGTATGTTTCACCCTGATCTTTGGAAGTTGGTGGCAGCTATGGGACCTGTCACCAACAATGCCAAGGAGTCTGGGTTCTATCCCTCCACGGGCCAGTTGGTTCTTAGAGTATGTGTGCCTCGCCCCTTTCTTCTAGTCATTGGGGCTGGAACTATTTCTTGATATTATACTAATGGTACAAGTACATACAGAATATATTGCCCTCACTGCATTCTGACTAATTGTATTCCCACAACTGAGCAAAAATACATAACTCAGCAGCCTATCATGCTGTTTCTAGTTATGCAGCCTCCTTTTGTTTTCCTACCTATGGAAGTTGTGGGGCCTTGGTATGCCAATTATGGATATCAATTTGCTTTGGAATTAAAATGACAGGCGTCCCATTCCAAACGCTTTGTAGGGCTTATCATTGCAGGCATTGCAGCCTTGGTATCGTTGATAGCCACCGCTACGGTATCCACTGTGACCCTTATGCAGACTATTCATACTGCTGAACATGTTAATAACCTGTCCAAGAATGTTTCCCACGCCCTTAGGATACAGGAGCACATCGACCAGAAGATCCTGGCTAGACTGGATGGACTGGAGGAAGCCGTAGAATATCTGGGAACTCAGTTATCTATGTTAAAGACCCAAATGTCTCTCATCTGTAATGGGGCCTACCAACATATTTGTGTGACTCCTCTACCTACTGATAATCATTCCTGGGAGAAGGTCCAACGACATCTGCAAGGAATTTGGCACGATACCAATGTCAGTCTGGACTTAACTGAACTGCAACAACAAGTCTTGACAATTGGACAATCTCACTTAGATATTGAAAATCCTGCTGCCATTGCTCGGCAGGTCCTTGACACCTTACAAGGTTTCAATCCTGGCAATATTTTACAGCACTCCTTTTGGTTCTTTGTCGCCCTCGCTGGTGTGTTAATGCTTTTCATGATAATGTGGTGTTGTATCTGTAAACGCTGGCAAGGGTTCGCCAACCATGCTCAGGCTCACTTGTACCTTTGGCAGTTAAAACAAAAAGGGGGAGATGTTGAGAGCCCTGTGCCTAGAAAGAGTTAAGCTGATCGAGCAACGGTTCTCAGTGCTCTTTCAACCAGGGCTGCCAGGTGTCCTCTTAAGACAAACAGACACCGTGGCTCCTCTTGTTTTGACTGATAGAGGAACAAGATTTATGGTTTGGTTGCTTGCCTGCAGCAGCTGTGTGCACTGTTACAGAATTGCAAGGAAACATTAGCCAAAAGATATCTTGTCTAAGTTCTGTTCTGAAACTGTACTGAAAAGTCTGTAAACAAGGATGGTGAGGCTTGGCAGTATTCGCTTGTAGCTGAAGTAGAGAGGCATAAATAGTTTTCACAATAAACGCAATGTGGCACGTTGTGGATAATCATCCTGGTATCCCTCTCATTCTTGTTCATTCCCTTTCCCCTCTACCCTGTCGTCGGTTGTTGCGCCAGTCGCAACAAATATGTTATAATATCCTCTATACTAAAATGCATACATATGCATGTGCACATACACACACACACAGCCTTCCTTTAGTCCTGCTACCTTTTCTAGTCACTAATTTTTTTCATTTTGTTGTCAAACTTTACAATCACTTGGTCTTCTTTCATTGCCAAATATACTCGTGATTGAAAATTTTCATCTATTTTTCCCTTTTTACCACTTTCCCATTTTTCATTTATTACCATGACTACTGCAACTGCCTTTCCAAAATTTCCATAATTTGCTACTCATCAAATATGATGCTTTTCCTGACTCCTTTCTTATTAGTTGGTAAGTTAATTAGTTAGGGTTTTTGTCAGTTTGACACTCCTTCTCAAAACTCTTCTTCATTTGGTTATTTATTTTAAATCTAATCTCCTGAACCCAAAGTCATTTAATATTTGATTTTGTCTTGTATATATTTCATCCACTAGGTTAAACTAGAGAATAATCACAACAAATGCAAAAGTTTCTTATGACAGACAGTGTTTCCACAAACAGCCTCCTTTCTTTACGTTTCCCTTGTGTCTTTCCAGTACCACTTCCATAGCTGGGACGTTTATTCTTTTCTAGTCCCTACCTTAACCTAACCCAGTCCATCTCATCACTCTCAGGATTTTGTCTTTCCGATTATACCACAGAGAAATTAAAAGCCTCAACATAAATAAGTTCAACCACTCACCTCTCCAAACGCATATGCCTACAAACCTGTAGCAATCCATCCTTTCCTCACAGGGAAGATTTGTCTTTAAAAAAAAGAAAAGAAAAATAAAAGAAAGAAAATTGTCTTAACTATAATAAGGGTATTCCCCTGTGCACAACTCCCCATACCTCTCTTCTAGTTATTTCTCTAACAATTATACCTCTTTTTTCCTTTTACCTTCCCTATCTCTTGTGTTATTCCTTTTCCTTCTAATGAAAGAATAAGCATCTTACCCCTTCGCTCTAAGCTTCCACACATATTATGTTTTTCATCTCTCCAATGAATCTATACTGCACTATTCAAAGGGAACCTTCAATGGCCAAACATGCTGATTTTGCTTTTGGTTATCTGACTTGATCTATCATTAAAACTCTAGATACTCCTAAAGATGTATTCTCCCTTGCCTTCTCTTACACCTTTTTTTCCCTCTAATGACATCTCTTCCTTTGTCATCTTTTTCCTTCTACTCATCATTTAATTGACATCTTCCTCTTTTCTTCACTTTCTGAGTCTACACATTCTCTCTGAATGACCTCATCCCCTCCTCTGACTTCAGCTATCATTTAATTGTTGATGACTTCCAAATTTCTGTGAGCCATTAAGGCTTTTTTTTTTTCAAAGTTCTCATTCACATATCAACCATCTTAGTGGACCTCACTGAAAATTCCCTTATGTATATAACAGATGATGACCAAAAAATGGAAAAAAAGAAAAGAAATTATTATGATCATGATGATGATGATGATGACAATGACAGCATTAAGTTTTGAAGACAGAGTTTAGTTTGCATCTGAGCTCTATAAATTAATATATACATCATCTTGGGTAAGTAATTTACATTATATAAGCCTCGGTTTATATATCCATAAAATGAAGATATTAGTATTTAATTTCTCCATTTGCTTCAAGAATTAAATGTAATAATCTATATAAACACAGTTATTATTTGGTACATGATACATTTTAATTATCTATAGAAATAACAAGTATGTATTACTTAATGCACACACAGGGCCCACTCTACACACATTTTCTCATTTAAATTTCAATTTAGCACAAACAAAACTGAAACTAGTGTACTCTTCTGTTTTTCCACAATTAATTTCTACATAAATACTCCCTTTTTTTCTTATACTGACAAAGGTACTAAGACAACTAAGGTTGGAAAGGAGAGCTATTTTCTCCTCCTTCCTTTCCTTTCTACTACTGGATAGTTTAGTCATTATATTGTATCTCTGACCTCGAGTCTCTCTCTTCCCCCCTATTTCCTGTTATGACCAACCTACATTCTGACCCTATATCTTCTATTTCTTATACCTCTACGATCTCTGTCTCCTGTATTGACCTTTCAAAAAGTAGAATAGAATAATCTTTAGAAAGTGATAATAGTATCATTTTCAACTCCCCATTAAACCAGTTCAATGACTCTCCATTGTTTATAGCCTGAAGTCCGAATGCATGACCAAATCCTACAGCATCTCTGCCTGGCTGCAAATGTCTGCAAAGCCATCTTTCCCCACTTCCTAACTCCTAACCCAAGTTCCTGCCATACCCAAAGGTACATGAACCTGTGTCTCTGCCT
This sequence comes from Taxidea taxus jeffersonii, assembly GCA_003697995.1. Lineage (NCBI taxonomy): Eukaryota > Metazoa > Chordata > Mammalia > Carnivora > Mustelidae > Taxidea > Taxidea taxus. Next base: position 82,672 of record ML093075.1, on the reverse strand, counting down.
GTGCCATTTCCTCTTTGGAAGTTCACTTCTGCTTTATCAACTAGATAAACTCCTAGTCACCCTTTAGTACGCTCCTCTAATGTCACTTCTTCACTCAAGCTTTCAAGAAGTCCATTAAGCTGAGTTGTTATTTTCCATCTCTTTGCTTCTCTAGGTTTTATACCTACCACTATTAATACATACTTTCTATCATATAATATATATTTACTTTCTACACAGTTTTTTAATAGTTAATGAATTCTTAAAAGACAAAGATCATCAGTGATTTTATCTCCATCTCTTGACACAGATAAGTTTTTCAATAAATTTATATTTAACAAATCAATAAGTGTATATCCCATGCATGTATTATCACACACATTCATACATATTTTTACTTAGATTCCCAAACACAAGCACTTATACAACCAGGAACAACAAAACATGGGTTAAGAATCAAGAAAAATACAATATCTATTAGCAGGGCTGCCCACAGATGACCAACAGGAAAAATGAGGCATGTTCACCTAGGTTTGGGAGCTGGTAAAGTTGCAGAAATAATGGGCTTTTTTCTTCCTACCTTAAGCTCCAGAAGAAACAAAGATTATAAATTGGCCAAACACTTTATCTTCCACATGAGATCCAGGTAAAGTATATACACTGTGACAGAGATGATAGAGCAATGTATTGGGTCTTACAATAACAAAAGTCCTCAAAAGCTGTCATATTTGGGCACCTGGGCAGCTCAGTCAGCCATCTGCCTTCAGCCGGGGTCATGATCCCAGGATCCTGGAATTGAGTCTTGAGTCAGGCTCCCTACACACTGGGGAGCCTGCTTCTCCCTCTCCTCCCCACTCATGTGCTCTCTCCTGCTATCTCTGTCTCTCTTTCAAATAAATAAATAAAAATCTTTTTTTTAACAAAAGATTTTAATATTCATCTCAATTTCTAGAGTCAGAGATTTTCAAAATCAAAATACCAGGTTTCCATGTAGCCTTCTGCCTGTAGCAATGGGCAAAGTACAAGGGGATGGGAACAGAGTCAGCAAAGGACAGAAGTATCTGCCAGAGTCCAGTTGTTAGAAAATGAGGTCAGTGTGGAAGGCTATTACCCTACAGATTTTAGGGTAATAATCCCAATTTTATTTCTGCTGTACAGAATTTGCTCCCTGCAGGCACCTTGGAGCAGAATTTCTGCACTGAGTTGTTGAAAGGAGAATTAAAGATAAGTGCCCCTCTACACACCAAAAAAGGAAAGATGGTGTTGAAGAGGAAAGGCCAATTCTTCAAAAACTTTGCAGGAGCTCCTGAAGAGATATAGTCCCCTGGACAATTCCCTCCCTTTACCTGCTGGGCTGAGGTAAACACAGAGCAGTGGAGTCACTGGTGAAGGGATCAAGGGCTGAGTATAGGATGGCAAAATTTGTAGCCTGAAAACCCAAATCCCACTAGGCAGTTTTCACTGGATATTTATTCCTAGACCCCCAGAATATTTCTCTATCCTAAACTTTTGCCAACCACTTGTCAAAGACACAAATCTAAATTCTCCAAGGACAGTGGATTTTCCTAAGAGGAAGTTATTAAAAATGAAGTCCAGAGAGCTGTAATAAACAGTGCTTTCCCATGAGTCTGATTTCAAAAAGTTGTCTGAAGCTTTTTGTATTATGCTTGTAGACAGATTACAATCCCTGGGTCTCCCTTGATTTCAAAATTTATTAAAAAGAGACAAAATTTTAAATAGGCATACAAAATCCAGTGTACATTTGTTATCCAACCTGGTAATTCTATTATCGGATCCCTAAGAAAATGAAAAATTTTATCAATAAAAATTTACAATTGTTCTTATTGTCTTTATTTAAACTAGCCAAATAATTTTAAAAACAAGTGTGTATCGAGGAGACAAGATGGCGGGGAAGTAGGAGGAGGCGTCATTTCAACCCATACCCTAAAGTGAGCTGATTACCTACCAAAGAACTCTGATCACCCATGAAATCAGCCTGAAGTTAGAATTATACACTTCTGGATCTCTACAGGGGCAGAAGACACCAATGGGCAGAAGCATTCCGGGGTGCACCTTGCCTACACCAAGGTTGATACATTCAGCTACATCCATTCAGCCATCTCTCACCAAAATGACTAGGAGGAGGAATGCTCAACAGAAGAAAAATTCAGAGGCTGTACCTTCAGCAATAGAGCTAATGGCTATGGACATAGACAATATGTCCGAAAGGGAATTCAGGCTAACAATTATCCAGGCAATAGCTAGGTTGGAGAAAGCCATGGATGACAAAATGGAATTGATTAGGGCAGAAGTGAAAGCCACCAGGGATGATGTTCACAATGTTCTCAATGAGTTCCAATCTAATCTAAATTATCTAAAAGCTAGGGTAACTGAGACAGACGATAGAATTGGTGATCTGGAGGACAAACAGATAGAAAGAAAGGATCAGGAGGAAGCCTGGAACAAACAGCTTAAGGCCACGAAAACAAAATTACAGAAATAAATGATGCCAGGAAACGTTCCAACATCAGATTTTTGGAATCCCTGAGGGGGAGGAGAAAGAAAGAAGACTAGAAGATATAGTTGAACAAATTCTCCATGATAATTTTCCCAATCTGGCAAATGGAACCAGCGTTCGTACACTAGAGGCAGAACGGCTTTCCTCCCGCCCAAGATTATAAAATCTAGAAAGACCTCAAGACACCTGATAGTGAGAACAATGAATCATAATTGTGGACAGGACCTCTTGAAAGCAGCTAGGACAAAGAAGTTCCTTACATACAAAGGAAAGCCCATCAGAATAACGTCAGACCTGTCCACAGAAACCTGGCAAGCCAGAAAGGGCTGGCAAGACGTATTCAGAGCATTAAATGAGAAGAACATGCAGCCAAGAATACTTTATCCAGCAAGACTGATATTCAAAATGGATGGAGAGATAAAGAGTTTCCAAGACCAGCAAGGTTTAAAAGAATATAAGACCACCAAGCCAACATTGCAGGAAATACTGAGGAGGGTTCTATAGAAGAGGAAAAATCCCAAGAATATCATTGAACAGAAATATATGGAGACGATCTATAGAAAGAAAGACTTCAAAGGTAACACAATGTCAATAAAAATGAATCTCAATAATCACTCTCAATGTGAATGGCCTAAATGCACCCATAAAATGACACAGGGTTGCAGATTGGATAAAACGACAGGACCCATCCATATGATGTCTACAAGAGACCCATTTCGAACCTAAGGATACACCCAGACTGAAAGTGAAGGGATGGAGAAGCATCTTTCATGCCAATGGGCCTCAAAAGAAGGCTGGGGTAGCGATTCTCATATCAGTTAAGTTAGATTTTAAACTAAAGACTGTAGTCAGAGATACAGAAGGACACTACATTATTCTTAAAAGGACTATCCACCAAGAAGATCTAACAATTGTAAATATTTATGCCCCCAATATGGGAGCAGCCAAATACATAAGAAAACTGTTAATCAAGATAGTCATGTTGATATGAATACATTAATAGTAGGAGACCTTAACACTCAACTCTCAGTAATAGATCATCCAAGCAGAAAATCAATAAAGAAACAAAAGTACTGACTGACCCATTGTATCAGATGGACCTCATCGATATATACAGAACATTCCACCTTAAAACAACAGAATACTCATTCTTCTCGAGTGCACATAGAACATTCTCCAGAATAGACCACATACTGGGTCACAAATCAAGGCTCAACTGATACCAAAAGATTGATATTATTCCCTCCATATTCTCAGATCACAATGCTTTAAAACTGGAGCTCAATCATAAGAAAACGTTTGCAAGGAATTCAAACACCAGGAAGCTAAAGACCACCTTGCTTAAGAATGCTTCAATCAACCAGGAAATCGAAAAAGAACTTAAACAATTCATGGAAACCAATGAGAATGAAGACACTTTGGTCCACAACCTACGGGATACAGCAAAGGTGATCCTAAGGGGAAAATACATAGCCATCCAAGCCTCCCTCAAAAAAATCGAAAAATCCAGAATACACCAGCTGTCTCTACACCTTAAAGAACTGGAGAATCAAAAATAAATTAAGCCAACTCCACACACAAAAAGGGAAATAATCAAGATTAGAGCAGAGATCAATGAGATAGAAACTAGAGATACAGAAGAACACATCAATGAAACTAGAAACTGGTTTTTTGAAAAAATCATTAAGATCGATAAACCATTGGCCACACTAATCCAAAGAAAAGAGAGAAGGCCCAAATTAATAAAATTATGAATGAAAAGGGAGAGATCACAACAAATGCCAAGGAAATAGAAACAATCATCAGAAGCTATTATCAACAGTTATATGCCAATAAGTTAAGCAACCTAGATGAAATGGATGCTTTCCTGAAAAACTATAAACTTCCAAAATTAAACCAGGAAGAAATTGACAACCTGAATAAACTGATATCTAGTAAAGAGATTGAATTGGTGATCAAAAACCTCCCAAAAAACAAGAGCCCAGGACCTGACGGGTTCCCTGGGGAATTCTGCCAAACTTTCAAAGAAGAAATAACACCTATTCTCCTGAAGCTGTTTCAAAAACTTGAAGCAGAAGGAAAACTTCCAGACTCTTTTTATGAAGCCAGCATTACCCTGAACCCCAAACCAGGCAAAGACCCCACAAAAAAGGAGAATTTCAGACCAATATCACTGATGAATATGGATGCTAAGATTCTCAACGAGATCCTAGCTAATAGGATCCAACAGCACATGAGAAAGATTATCCACCACGACCAGGTGGGATTCATCCCTGGGTTGCAAGGATGGGTCAACATTCACAAATCAATCAATGTGATAGAACAAATCAGTAAGAGAAGAGAGAAGAACCACATGGTCCTCTCAAATGATTCAGAAAAAGCACTTGACAAAATCCAGCATCCATTCTTAATTAAAAGGCTTCAAGTATAGGGACAGAGGGAACATCCCTGAACTTCATAAAATCTATCTATGAAGAACCCACAACAAATATCATCCTCAATGGGGAAAAGCTCACAGCCTTCCCGTTGAGATCAAGAACATGACAAGGATGCTCACTCTCACCAGTTTTGTTCAACACAGTATTAGAAGTCCTAGCAACAGCAATAACACAACAATGAGAAATAAAATGTATCCAAATTGACAATGAAGGAGTCAAACTCTCTCTCTTCACAGATGACATGATACTTTATATAGAAAAACCAAAATACTCCACCCCCAAACTGCTAGAACTCATACAGCAATTCAGTAATGTGGCAGGATACAAAGTCAATGTACAGAAATCAGTTGCTTTCTTATACACTAACAATGAAAACACAGAAAGGGAAATTAGAGAATTGATTCCATTTACTTTAGCACCAAGAACCATAAGATACCTTGGAATAAACCTAACCAAAGAGGTAAAGGATCTGTACTCGAGCAACTACAGAATACTCATGAAAGAAATCGAAGAAGACACAAAAAGATGGAAGACCATTCCATGCACTTGGATCAGAAGAATAAACATTGTTAAAATGTCTATACTGCCTAGAATAATCTATACTTTTAATGCCATTCTGATCAAAATTCCACCAGTATTGTTCAAAGAGCTGGAGCAAATAATCCTAAAATTTGTATGGAATCAGAAGAGACCCTGAATTGCTAAGGAAATGCTGAAAAAGAAAAACAGAACTGGGGGCACCACATTGCCTGATTCGAGCTTTACTACAAAACTGTGATCACCAAGACAGCATGGTACTGGCATGAAAACAGACACATAGACCAGTGGAACAGAGTAGAGAGCCCAGATATGGACCCTCAACTCTATGGTCAAATAATCTTTGACAAAGCAGGAAAAAATATACAGTGGAAAAAAGAAACTCTTCAATAAATGGTGCTGGGAAAATTGGACAGCTCTACATAAAAGAATGAAACTCGACCATTCTCTTACACCATACACAAAGATAAACTCGAAATGGATAAAAGACCTCAATGTGAGACAGCAATCCATCAGGATCATAGAGGAGAACATAGGCCGTAACCTCCTCGATATCAGCCACAGCAACTTCTTTCAAGATATGTCTCAAAAGGCAAAGGAAACAAAAGTGAAAATGAACTTTTGGGACTTCATCAAGATCAAAAGCTTCTTCACAGCAAAGGAAACAGTCAACAAAACAAAGAAGCAACCCACGGAATGGGAGAAGATATTTGCAAATGACAGTACAGACAGAGGGCTGATATCCAGAATCTATAAAGAACTTCTCAAACTCAACACACAGATAATCATGTCAAAAATTGGGCAGAAGATATAAACAGACACTTCTCCAATGAAGACATACAAATGGCTAACAGACACATGAAAAAATGTTCATCATCACTAGCCATCAGGGAAATTCAAATTAAAACCACATTGAGATACCACATTACACCAATTAGAATGGCCAAAATTAACAAGACAGGAAACATCGAGTGTTGGAGAGGATGTGGAGAAAGGAGAACCCTCTTACACTGTTGGTGGGAATGCAAGTTGGTGCAGCCAATTTGGAGAACAGTGGGGAGATTCCTTAAGAAATGGAAAATAGAGCTTCCCTATGACCCTACAATTGCACTACTGGGTATTTACCCCAAATATACAGATGTAATGAAAAGAAGGGCCATCTGTACCCCAATGTTCATAGCATCAATGGCCATGGTCGCCAAGCTGTGGAAAGAACCAAGATGCCCTTCAACGGACAAATGGATAAGGAAGATGTGGTCCATATACACTATGGAGTATTATGCCTCCATCAGAAAGGATGAATACCCAACTTTTGTATCAGCGTGGATGGGACTGGAAGAAATTATGCTGAGTGAAATAAGTCAAGCAGAGAGAGTCAATTATCATATGGTTTCACTTATTTGTGGAGCATAACATATATGATGGAGGACATGGGGAAATGGAGATGAGAAGGGAGTTGAGGGAAATTGGAAGGGGAGATGAACCATGAGAGACTATGGACTCTGAAAAACAATCTGAGGGTTGTGAAGGGGCGAGGGATGGCAGGTTGGGGGAGCCAGGTGGTGGCCACGTATTGCATGGAGCACTGGGTGTTGTGCATAAACAATGAATTCTGTTACACTGAAAAGAAATTAAATGAAAAAAAATAATGGGCTCAAATTTAAGTGACCATGAACATAATATAGATCACTATATGCAGAAATGGTTATATCCAAAACTAATCTTAATCACAAAACAAAAAATTTGTAATAGATATGCAAAGAATAAAGAGAAAGGAATCCAAGAATATCACTAAAGAAAGCTAACAAACCCTGAAAGAGCAAGAGAAGAAAGGATCAGAGAAAATCTTCAGAAACAACCACAAAACAAGCAATAAAATGGCAATAAGTACATATCTGTCAATAAATAATATGAATGTAAATGGACTAAATGCTCCAATCAAAAGATATAGAGTGACAAAAAGAAAAAGAAAAGAAAAGAAAAAAGACTCATGTATATGCTGTCTATAACGGATTCATTTCAGACTGAAAGACACTAGCAGATTGAAAGTCATGAGATGGAGAAATATTTATCATGCAAATGAATGTTAAAAAAAAAAAAAGCCAGAGTAGCAGCACTTATATCAGATGAACTAGCCTTTAAAAAAAAGACCATAGGGGGAGGAGTCAAGATGGCAGAGAAGTAGCAGGCTGAGACGACATCAGGCAGCAGGAGATCAGCTAGATAGCCTATCAAACCATTCCGAACACCTACGAATCCAACAGGAGATCGAAGAAAAGAAAAACAACAATTCTAGAAACAGAAAATCGACCACTTTCTAAAAGGTAGGACCAGCGGAGAAGTGAAACCAACATGACGGGAAGATAGACCCCAGGGGGAGGGGCCGGCTCCCGGCAAGCGGCGGAACACTAGAGCGCAAAATCAGGACTTTTAAAAGTCTGCTCCATGGAGGGACATCACTCCAGAGGCTAAACTGGGGTGAAGACCTCACGGGGACAGCGTGGACTCAGGTCCCCCGGAGTCACAGAAGGATCGGGGGTGTCTGAGTGTCACAGAGTGCACAGGTATTAGAGTGGGGAAGCCGGCTGCGGAGACAGAGCCGAGGTTTCCTACAGCCGTGCTCTGTGACACGGGCCGGTGCTCTGTGCAAGGGGTCCCCACAAGATGCGGGGAGAATCTGACCCGGGAGAGCTCAGGGATCTATGGGGTTTGGAGACTCCAGGTGGGACTCTGCCAGAGACAGAGATGCTTGGTCACAGGCTGGGTGAGCTCGGAGTGCTCCCAGAAGCCAGTGAGAGGGGACTGATTATGCACGATTTTCTCCAAGAGCGGCCGGAGGCTGGGGAGACGGGAGTGATTAAACGCTTTTCTCTGAAGGCGCACTGAAGACTGGGGCCCCTAGCTCTCCGCTCCTCTGAACCGGAGATTGGTAGCCCGCCATTTTCATTCCTGTTCTCCAGAACTCTACAGAAAGCGTTCAGGGAACAAAAGCTCCTGAAAGCGAAACTGAGAGGATTACTTAGCCCGGCCCTGGGTAAGGGCGGTGCAATTCCGCCTGGGGCAGAGACGCTTGAGAATCACTACAACAGGCCCCTCCCCCAGAAGATCAACAAGAAATCCAGCCAAGACCAAGTTCACTTAACAAGGAGAACAGTGGATTCTTATCTGGACAAAATGACAAGGCGGAAAAACTCACCCCAAAAAAAAGAACAGGAGGCAGGACCGAAGGCTAGGGACCTAATCAATACAGACATTGGTAATATGTCAGATCTGGAATTCAGGACGACGATTCTCAAGGTTCTAGCTGGGCTCGAAAAAGGCATGGAAGATATTAGAGAAACCCTGTCAGGAGAAATAAAAGCCCTTTCTGGAGAAATAAAAGAACTAAAATCTAATCAAGTTGAAATTAAAAAAGCTATTAATGAGGTGCAATCAAAAATGGAGGCTCTTATTGCTAGGATAAAGGAGGCAGAAGAAAGAATTAGTGATATAGAAGACCAAATGACAGAGAATAAAGAAGCTGAGCAAAAGAGAGACAAACAACTACTGGACCACGAGGGGAGAATTCGAGAGATAAGTGATACCATAAGACGAAACAACATTAGAATAATTGGGATTCCAGAAGAAGAAGAAAGAGAAATAGGAGCAGAAGGTATACTGGAAAGGATTATTGTAGAGAATTTCCCTAATATAGCAAGGGGAACAAGCATCAAAATCCAGGAGATGCAGAGAACACCCCTCAAAATAATAGGAATTGGTCCACACCCCGCCATCTAATAGTAAAATTTGCAAGTCTTAGCGACAAAGAGAAAATCCTGAAAGCAGCACGGGACAAGAAGTCTGTAACGTACAATGGTAAAAATATTAGATTGGCAGCAGACTTAGCCACAGAGACCTGGCAGGCCAGAAAGAACTGGCATGATATATTCGGAGCACTAAACGAGAAAAACATGCAGCCAAGAATACTTTATCCAGCTAGGTTATCATTGAAAATAGAAGGAGAGATAAAAAGCTTCCAGGACAAACAAAAACTGAAAGAATTTGTAAACACCAAACCAGCTCTACAGGAAATATTGAAAGGGGTCCTCTAAGCAAAGAGAGACCCTAAAAGTATTATCAGAAAGGAAAGGAGACAATATATAATAACAATCACCTTACAGGCAATACAATGGCACTAAATTCATATCTCTCAATAGTTACCCTGAACGTAAATGGGCTAAATGCCCCAATCAAAAGACACGGTTTCAGAATGGATAAAAAAACAAAACCCATCCATATGCTGCCTATAAGAAACTCATTTTAGAACCGAAGACACCTCCAGATTGAAAGTGAGGGGTTGGAAAACAATTTCCCATGCTAATGGACATCAGAAGAAAGCTGGGGTGGCAATCCTTATATCAGATCAATTAGGTTTTAAGCCAAAGACTATAATAAGAGATGAGGAAGGACACTATATAATACTCAAAGGGTCTGTCCAACAAGAAGATCTAACAATTTTAAATATCTATGCCCCTAACATGGGAGCAGCCAACTACATAAACTAATTAATAACAAAATCAAAGAAACACATTGACAAGAATACAATAATAGTTGGAGACTTTAACACACCCCTCATTGAAATGGACGGATCATCCAAGCAAAAGATCAGCAAGGAAATAAAGGTCTTAAATGACACACTGGACGAGATGGACATCACTGATATATTCAGAACATTCCATCCCAAAGCAACAGAATACACATTCTTCTCTAGTGCCCATGGAACATTCTCCAGAATAGATCACATCCTGGGTCATAAATCAGGTCTCAACAGGTATCAAAAGATTGGCATCATTCCCTGCATATTTTCAGATCACAATGCTCTGAAGCTAGAACTCAATCACAAGAGGAAATTTGGAAAGAGCACAAATACATGGAGACTCAACAGCATCCTTCTAAAGAATGAATGGGTCAACCAGGAAATTAAAGAAGAATTGAAAAAAACCATGGAAACAAATGATAATGAAAACAAAACAGTCCAAAATCTGTGGGACACAGCAAAGGCAGTCCTGAGAGGAAAATATATAGCAATACAAGCCTATCTCAAGAAACAGAAAAGGTCTCAAATACACAACCTAACCCTACACCTAGAGGAGCTCGAGAAAGAGCAACAAAGAAAGCCTAAACCCAGCAGGAGAAGAGAAATAACAAAGACCAAAGCAGAAATCAATTAAATAGAAACCAAAAAAACAATAGAACAAATCAATGAAACTAGGAGCTGGTTCTTTGAAAGAATTAATAAGATTGATAAACCCTGGCCAGACTTATCAAAAGAAAATAGGACCCAAATAAATAAAATCATGAATGAAAGAGGAGAGATCACAACCAACACCAAAGAAATACAAACAATCATAAGAACATATTATGAACAACTCTATGCCAACAAATTCGACAATCTGGAAGAAATGGATGCTTTCCTAGAGACATATAAACTGCCAAAACTGAACCAGGAAGAAATAGAAAACCTGAATAGGCCCATAACCAGTAAGGAGATTGAAACAGTCATCCAAAATCTCCAAACAAACAAAAGCCCAGGGCCAGATGGCTTCCCAGGGGAATTCTACCAAACATTTAAAGAAGAATTCATTCCTATTCTCCTGAAACTGTTCCAAAAAATAGAAATGGAAGGAAAACTTCCAAACTCATTTTATGAGGCCAGCATCACCTTGATCCCCAAACCAGACAAGGATCCCATCAAAAAAGAGAATTACAGACCAATATCCTTGATGAACACAGATGCGAAAATTCTCACCAAAATACTAGCCAATAGGATCCAACAGTACATTAAAAGGATTATTCACCACGACCAAGTGGGATTTATTCCAGGGCAGCAGGGTTGGTTCAACATCCGCAAATCAATCAATGTGATACAATACATTAACAAAAGAAAGAACAAGAACCATATGATACTCTCAATAGATGCTGAAAAAGCATTTGAGAAAGTGCAACATCCCTTCCTAATCAAAACTCTTTAAAGTGTAGGGATAGAAGGCACATACCTCAATATTATCAAAGCCATCTATGAAAAACCCACTGCAAGTATCATTCTCAATGGAGAAAAACTGAGAGCTTTTCCGTTAAGGTCAGGAACATGGCAGGGATGTCCGCTATCACCACTGCTATTCAACATAGTACTAGAAGTCCTAGCCTCAGCAATCAGACAACAAAAAGAAATTAAAGGCATCCAAATCGGCAAAGAAGAAGTCAAACTATCGCTCTTTGCAGATGATATGATACTATATGTGGAAAACCCAAGAGGCTCCACTCTCAAACTGCTAGAGCTTGTACAGGAATTCAGTAAAGTGTCAGGATATAAAATCAATGCACAGAAATCAGTTGCATTTCTTTACACCAACAACAAGACAGAAGAAAGAGAAATTAAGGAGTCAATCCCATTTATAAATACACCCAAAACCATAAGATACCTAGGAATAAACCTAACCAAAGAGGCAAGGAATCTATACTCAGAGAACTATAAAGTACTCATGAAAGAAATTGAGGAAGACACAAAGAAATGGAAAAATATTCCATGCTCATGGATTGGAAGAATAAATATTGTGAAAATGTCTATGCTATCTAAAGCTATCTACACATTTAATGCAATGCCTATCAAAATCCCATCTAATTTTTTCAAAGAAATGGAACAAACAATCCTAAAATTTATATGGAACCAGAAAAGACCTCGAATAGCCAAAAGAATATTGAAAAAGAAAGCCAAAGTTGGTGGCATCACAATTCCAGAGTTCAAGCTCTACTACAAAGCTGTCATCATCAAGACAGTATGGTACTGGCACAAAAACAGACACATAGATCAATGGAACAGAATAGAGAGCCCAGAAATAGAACCTCAACTCTATGGTCAACTAATCTTTGACAAAGCAGGAAAGAATATCCAATGGAAAAAAGACAGCCTCTTCAACAAATGGTGTTGGGAAAATTGGACAGCCACATGCAGAAAAATGAAATTGGACCATTTCCTTACACCACACATGAAAATAGACTCAAAATGGATGAAGGACCTCAATGTGAGAAAGGAATCCATCAAAATCCTTGAGGAGAACACAGGCAGCAACCTCTTCAACGTCAGCCGCAGCAACTTCTTCCTAGGAAGAACGCCAAAGGCAAGGGAAGCAAGGGAAAAAATGAACTATTGGGACTTCATCAAGATCAAAAGCTTTTGCACAGCAAAGGAAACAGTCAACAAAACCAAAAGACAACTGGCAGAATGGGAGAAGATATTTGAAAACGATGTATCAGATAAAGGGCTAGTATCCAAAATCTATAAAGAGCTTAGCAAACTCAACACCCAAAGAACAAATAATCCAATCAAGAAATGGGCAGAGGACATGAACAGGCATTTCTGCAAAGAAGACATCCAGATGGCCAACAGACACATGAAAAATTGCTCCACATCACTGGGCATCAGGGAAATACAAATCAAAACCACAATGAGACACCACCTCACACCAGTCAGAATGGCTAAAATTAACAAGTCAGGAAATGACAGATGCTGGCGAGGATGTGGAGAAAGGGGAACCCTCCTACACTGTTGGTGGGAATGCAAGCTGGTGCAACCACTCTGGAAAACAGCATGGAGGTCCCTAAAAAAATTGAAAATAGAGCTACCTTATGACCCAGCAATTGCACTACTGGGTATTTACCCTAAAGATACAAACGTAGTGACCCAATGGGGCGCGTGTACCCAAATGTTTATAGTAGCAATGTCCACAATAGCCAAGTTATGGAAAGAACCTAGATGTCCATCAACAGATGAATGGATAAAGAAGAACTGGTATATATATACAATGGAATACTATGCAGCCATCAAAAGAAATGAAATCTTACCATTTGGGATGACATGGATGGAACTAGAGCATATTATGCTTAGCAAAATAAGTCAACTGGAGAAAGACAACTATCACATGATCTCCCTGATATGAGGAAGTGGAGATGCAACGGGGGTGGGAGTTAAGGTGGTAGGAAAAGTAAAAATGAAAGAAGATGGGATCGGGAGGGAGAAAAACCAAAAGAGACTCTTAATGTCATAAAACAAACACAGGGGGGTGGGGGGAAGAGGGGTTGGGTGAGGTGTGGAGGGATAGGAACTCTCATGCACTGTTAGTGGAAAAAGTAAAAAAAAAAAAAATGGACCCCAAGGGGGGAAAAAAAAAAAAAAAGCACTGGTGTTATATGGTACTATGGCCAATATGAAGGGAAGCCTGTAAAGAATGACATTCAAAGGTTTTTTGTTTTGTTTTGTTTTGTTTTGGAGTCCACACAATAAAATGGTTAAGTTTGAAAAAATAAAAAATAAAAAATAAAAAAAATAAAATAAAACAAGATGAAATAAAATAAAATAAATAAAACAAAATAAAATAAGATGAAATCAGAGAGGGAGATAAACCACAAGAGACTCTTACTTATAGGAAATGAACTGAAGGTTGATGGAGATGAGGTGGAGAGGATGAGGTAACTAAGTGATGGACATAAAAGAGGGCATATGATGTAAGGAGAACTGGGTGTTATATGCAACTGGAGAATTACTGAACTCTACATCTGAAACTAATGATACACTGTATGTTACATAACTGAATATAAATAAAATAAGTAAAAAAAAAGAGAAGAAAAGAAATACAAACAATTCTAACAGAACCCCAATATTCACAGCAGCAATGGCCACAGTCACAAGACTATTGAAAGAGCCCAAGTGCCCTTTAACAGACAAAGGATAAAGAAGATATAGTCCAGGGGTGCCTGGGTGGCTCAGTGGATTAAAGCCTCTGCCTTCGGCTTGGGTCATGATTCCAGGGTCCTGGGATCGAGTCCTGCATCGGGATCTCTGCTCAGCAGGGAGCCTGCTTCCCTTTCTCTCTCTCTGCCTGCCTCGTTGCCTACTTGTGATCTCTGTCTGTCAAATAAATATAAATCTTTAAAATAAAATCTTTAAAAGAAAAAAAAGAAGATATAGTCCATATATACAATGGAGTATTGTGCCTCCATTAGAAAGAATGAATAGCCAACTTTTATATCAACATGGATGGGACTGGAGGAGATTATGCTGAGTGAAATAAGTCAGAGAGAGTCAATTACCATATAGTTTCACTTACTTGTGGAGCATAAGGAACAACACAGAGGACATTGGGTGAAGAAGAAGAGAAGTGAGTTGGGAGAAATCAGAGGGGGAGATGAATCATGAGAGACTGTGGACTCTGAGAAATAAACTTAGGGTTTTAGAGGGGAGGGGGTAGAGGGTTGGGAGGGCCTGGTGGTGGGTATTAAGGATGGCACATATTGCATGGAGCACTGGGTGTGGTGCATAAACAATGAATCTTGGAACACTGAAAAAATAAAATAAATTTTTAAAAAAGAACATTATGGGACACCTGGGTGGCTCAGTTGGTTAAGCGGCTGCCTTAGGCTCAGGTCATGATCCCAGCGTCCTGGGATCGAGTCCCACATCGGGCTCCTGGCTCAGCAGGGAGCCTGCTTCTCCCTCTGCCTCTGCCTGCCACTCTGTCTGCCTGTGCTCGCTCCTGTGTTCTCTCTCTATCTGACAAATAAATAAATAAAATATTTTTTTAAAAAAAGAACATTATGAAAACCTATATGCTGACAAATTGGACAACTTAGAAGAAATGGATATAATCCTAGAAACATAACCTACCAAAAATAAAGCAGGAAGAAATAGAAAATTTGAACAAACCAACTACCAGTAATCAAAAAAAAAATTTCCAAAAAACCAAAAGTCCAGGACCAGATGGCTTCATAGGCAAATTTCACCAAATATTTAAAGAAGAGTTAATACCTATTCTTTTCAAACTGTTCCAAAAAAAAAAACAGAAGAAGAAAGAAGACTTCCAAATTTATTCCATGAGGCCAATATCACCCTCATACCAAAACTAGAAAAAGACATCACAAAAAAGAGAACCTCAGGCCAATATCTATGATGAACATAGATGAAAAAATCCTCAGCAACATATTAGGAAACCTAATCCAAAAATACATTTAAAGAAATAAAACACAATCAAATGGGATTTATTCCCAGGAAGAAAGGCAGTCAATATTTGCAAAACAATCAACATCATATGTCACATCAATAAAAGAAAGGATAAAAATCATATGATCATTTTAATAGGTGCATAGCATTTGACAAAGTACAACATCCATTTATGATTAAAAAAAAAAACCTCTCCACAAAGTAGGTCTAGAGGAAACATAACTCAACATAATAAAGACCTTATATGAAAAACCTAAAGCCAACATCATACTTAATAGTGAAAAATTGAGAGATTTCCACTAAAGTCAGGAATCAGACAAGGATGTCCACTCTCACCACTTTTATTCAATATAATACTGTCAGTCCTAGCCACAGTAATCAGACAACCTAAAGAAATAAAAGACATCCAGATTGGTAAGGAAAAAGTAAAATCTTCACTGTCTGCAGATGACATGATATATAGAAAACCCAAGAGACTCCACAGAAAAAACTATTATAACAACTAAATGAATTTAGTAAGATCACAAGATACAGAAGCAATGTACAGAAATCTATTGCATCTTTATACACTAATAATGAAGCAGCAGAAAATGAAATTAAGAAAGCAATCCCATTTAAAATTACACCAAAAGCAATAAAATACCTACAAATAAACTTAACCAAAGAGGCAGAAAGACCTATACTGTAAAAACTGTAAAACACTGATGAAAGAAATTCAAGATGATGCAAAGAACTGGAAAGATGTTCCATGTTCATGAGTTGGAAGAGCAAATATTGTTAAATATATATACTACACAAACCAATCTACACACTTAATGCGATCCCTATCAAAATACCAACATTATTTTTTCACAGAACTAGAAGAAATAATCCTAAAATTTTTATGGAACAAAAAATGACCTTGAATAACCAAAGAAATCTGAAAAAGAAAAATAAAACTGGAGATACCACAATTCCTCCACAAGTTATATTACAATGCTGTAGTAATTAAAACAGTATGGCACTGGCATAAAAATGACACAAGATCAATGGAATAACAGAGAAAACCAAGAAATAAGCCTACAGTTATAGGGTCAATTAACCTTTGACAAAGCAGGAAAACATACACAATGAAAAATATAGTCTGTTCAACAAATGTTATTGGGGAAACCAGAAAACTGGATGCAAAGGAATGAAACTGGACCACTTGCTTTCACAATACACAATAACAAACTGAAAATGGGTTAAAAGCCTAAATTTGAGATCTGAAATGATAAAAATCCTAGAATAGAGTATTGACAGTAATTTCTCTGACATCAGCCATAGCACTGTTTTTCTAGGTATGTCTCCTGAGGCAAGGGAAACAAAAGCAAAAATATACTACTGGAACTACATAAAAATAAAAAGGTTTTGCACTGTATAGGAAATAATCAACAAAAATAAAAGGCAGCCTATAGAAAGGGAGAAGATATTTGCAAATGACATATCTGATAAAGGGTTAGTATCCAAAATATATTTTAAAAACTTATAAAACTCAACACCTAAAAATCAAATAATCCAATTTAAATGGGCAGAAGACATGGTAACCGGATGCTCAACAGACACAGGAAAAGATGTTAAACATCACTCATCACCAGGGAAATGCAAATCAAAACTACAATGAGATATTACCTCACACCTATTGGAATGGCTAATATTAACAACACAAGAAACAGTTAGGGTTGGTGAGGATGTGGAGAAAAAGGAACCCTCATGCACTGTTAGTGGAAATACAAACTGGTGCAGTCACTCTGGAAAACAGTATGGAGGCCCCTCAAAAAATTAAAAATAGAATCCAATAATCAGGTCACCAGCTAGACCCTAATACCTGACCTTTACTGCCTACCAGCTGTATTCACAGATCTTTGTCCCACATTATTCCTTAAGTTCTTCTTTCCAGGTAATTCCTAAACATGGCAAATGGAAAGCAAAAACACTGCTTGAGCAATAGCTACTACCTTGACAAGACCTCCAGCCAGATCAGACCAGTTTGAGCTTAACCCTTGACTTGTGCCTGAACAGATGGACTATGATCTCCAGAATGACAGACAACTACCTTTATCTCATTATAATGAGAAAATTTATTAAAAAAAAGTTTTCTTTGTCCCACAACTCATTTTGGTTCAGTATCTGACTCACGAAGGAGTAAACCCAAGTTGCTTTGGTTATGATTACACTACTGAGTATTTACCCAAAGAATAAAAAAGACACTAATTCAAAGGGATATATGCACCCCTATGTTTATTGCAGCATTATTTACAATAGTCAAACTATATAAACAGCCCAACTGTCCATCAATAGATCAATAGATGAATGGATAAAGAAGATATGGGGATATATATATAGAATATTTCTTGACCACCAAAAAGAATGAAATCTTGCCATTTGCAACAAAATGGATAGAACTAGACAGTAAAATTGGTCAGAGAAAGACAAACACCATATGATCTCATTCATATGTGAAATTTAAGAAGCAAAACAAACAAGCAAAGAAAAAAGAGAGAGGGGAACAAACCAAGCAACAGACTCTTAACTACAGGGAACAAACCAATGGTTACCAGAGGAACGGTGGCGGAAGAATGGTTTAAATAGGTGATGAGGTTTCAAATATTTTATTTGTTTGTCAGAGAGAGCACAAGCAGGGGGAGTGGCAGGCAGAGGGAGAAGCAGGTTCTCCACTGAGCAAGGAGCATGATGTGGTACTTGATCCCAGGACACTGGGATCATGACCTGAGCCAAGGGCAGATGCTTAACTGACTGAACCGCCCAGCCATCCCAATTATTGTAGTTTTATAGGGAGTTTTGAATTCAAGAAATTAAATTGCTCTAATCTTATCTTCGTTTTTCAAATCATTTTGGCTATTCTCAGTCTTCTGCATTTCCATATAAATTTTGAAATCTGTTTGCCAATTTCTTCAAAAAGAAACAAAAACACCCTTTAGGATTTCTCCCATTAAAGATAGGTACACTTCTGGGGGAGACAGTGGAGTAGGAAGATCCAAAGCTCAGATACTACTTAATAACACATCAGTGTTAATAAGCCAACACAACCCAAAGACTTGGAAAACCAGACTTTCCACATTTAAATTTAAAGAATGTTTCACACTGCAGAGGTTAGGAAGGGCAAAAACTGTACAGAGAAAAAACAGACTGTCTGCAAGATGGAGGGACACCAGAGGCATGGAAAAGGGAAAGAAACAGGGCCTCACACAAAGCCCTCAGGCACAGGAAAACTGGACAAGGGAGATGAACCTACATAACATTTGGCTTTGAAAACCAGAGGGGCATATTTTTTTAATTCCTACAATCAGAGGGATTTAACACTTAGAATTTTATTTCTTTCCTTCCCCACCCAAGCTTGTATTTAAATTTCAGCTAGTTAAAATACAGTGCAATATTAGTATACAATTTAGTGATTTCTCACTTATATACAACACTCAGTGCTCATCACAAGTGTACTCCTTAATATCCATCACCTGTTAAACACATCCCCCCCAGTCCACCTCCCCTCCGGTAACCATAAGTTTGTTCTCTAAAGTTAAGAGTCTGTTTCGTAGTTGCTGCTCTTTCCCCCCTCCCATGTTCATCTCTTTTGTTTCTTAAATTCCACATATGAGTGAAGTCATATAGTACTTGTCTCTTGGACTTATTTTGCTTAGCATACTACTCTCTAGCTCTAACTATGTTGTTGCAAATGGCAAGATTTCATTCTTTTTGATTGTGGAGTTATTTGTGTGTGTGTGTGTGTGTGTGTGTGTATAACCTCTTCTTCATCTATTCATTAGTCAGTGGACATTTGGGCTCTTTTCATAATTTTGCTACTGTTGATAATGCTATTATAGACATAAAGGTGCACGTGCCCCTTCCAATCTGCATTTTTGTATCTTTTGGGTAAATATCTAGTAGTACATTTGCTGGGCTGTTTGGTAGTTCTACTATTAACTTTTTGAGGAAACTCCATACTGTTTTCTGGAGTGGCTGCACCAGCTTGCATTCCCACCAAGACTGTAAGAGGGTTCCCCTTTCTCCACTTCCTCATAAAAACTTGTTTCCTGTGTCATTAATTTTAGCCATTCTGATTGGAATGGGGTGATACATCATTGTAGTTTTGATTTGTATTACCCTAATGGTAAGTGATGTTGGGCATCTTTTCATGTGTCTGTTAGAAATGCAACAGACTTCTGTATGTTGACTTTATATCCTGCAACTCTGCTGAATTCATGTATTAGTTCTGGCAGTTCTTTGTTGAAGTCTTTTGGATTTTCTACATAGAGTATTATGTTGTCTGCAAATAGTGGAAGTTTGACTTCTTCCTTGCCTGTTTGGATGCCTTTTATTTCTTTTTGTTGTCTTATTGCTGAGGCTAGGAATTCCAGTACTGTGTTAAATAGCAATGGTGAAAGTGAACATCCCTGTCTTGTTCCTGATCATAGAGGAAAACTTCTCAGTCTTCCCCGATTGAGGATGATATTAACTGTGGGTCTTTTATACATGGCTTTTATGATGTTGCAGTGTGTGCTCTCTATACCCAATTTGTTGAGAGTTTTCATGAAGAATGGGTGCTGTATTTTGTCAAATGTTTTTTCTGCACCTGAGAGGATCGTATGGTTCTCATCATTTCTTTTATAATGTGGCGCAACACGTTGACTGATTAGTGAATACTGAATGACCCCTTTCACCCAGCAATGAATCCCACTTGGCCATGGTGAATAATTATTTTAATGTACTGTTGGATTAAATTTGCTGGTATCTTGTAGAAAATTTTTGCTTTGATTTTTATCAGGGATATTGGTTTAAAGTTCTCCTTTCTAGTGGGGTCTTTGATTTCAGAATCAAGGTAATGCCAGCCTCAGAGAATGAATTTGGAAGTTTTCCTTCCATTTCTATGTTTTGGAACAGTTTGAAAAGAATAAGTACTAACTCTTCTTTAAATGTCTAGTAGAATTCCCCAGGAAGACATTTTGTTTGTCGGACTTTTGTTTGTTGGAAGATTTTTTAATTACCGATTCAAATTCTTTGCTGGTTGAGAGTCTGTTCAAATTTTCTATTTCTTCTTTCAGTTTGGTAGTTTGTATGTTTCTAGGAATTTGTCCATTTCTTCCAGATTGCCCAGTTTTTTGGCATATAATTGTTCACAATATTCTCTTACAACTGTGTTTCTGTGGTGTTGGTTGTGGTCTCTCCTCTTTCCTTTGTGATTTTATTTATTTGGTTCCTTTCTCTTTTCATCTGTCCATTGCTGTAAGTGGGGTGTTAAAATGATCTGTCTATTGCTTAAGTGGGGTGTTAAAATCCTTTACTATTATTGAAATTTTGTGGATTAAATCCATTATATTTGCTATTGTTTTCTGTATTTGGGTGCTCCCATTTTAGGTGCATAAATATTTAAAATGTTAGGTCTTATTGTTGGACTGCCCCTTAAATATAATATAGTATCCTTCCTTGTCTTTTGTTATGGTCTTTGTTCAAAAGACTAGTTTGTCCAATATAAGTATTGCTGCTCCAGCTTTCTTTTGACATCCATTTGCATGATAATTGTTTCTCTAATGTACATCTTGTAGGCAGCTGATTCATTGATTTTTTATGCATTCTGATGTTCTATTTCTCTTGATTAGAGCATTTAGTCCATTTACATTCAAATTAACTATTGATAGATATGTATTTATTTCCATCTTATTACTTCTTTTATGGTTTCTGGAGGTTTCTTTCTGATCCTTTCTTTCCCTCTTTTATGTTTGCTGATTTTCTTTCATGATATATTTGGATTTCTTTCTCTTTATTCTTTGCATGTTTATTTTTGGCTTTTAATACGTGGTTTCCATTAGGTTTGAATATTACCTCCTCTGCAAGTTAGCAGTCTATATTAAATTGATGGTCATTCAAATTTGAACCCATTCGATTCTTCTCTCCCCTCTCCCATCCTCATATTTTAGGTATGTTATATTTTATATCCTTTTTTGTGTTTGAGTTTCTTGACTGGTTTTACAGAAATACTGATTGATTGATTTAAGGATTGATTGATTGATTTTAGAGAGACAGTATGCAGCAGGGAGAGGAAGAGGGAGAAAGAGTCTCAAGCAGACTCTGCACTGAGCACAGACTCCAACATGAGCCTCCATCTAACAACACTGAGATCATGACTGAGCTGAAATCAAGAGATGCACGCCCAACTAACTGCACCACCCAGTTGCCCTCAGAGAAATATTTATTTTTATTGCGTTTGTGTTTCTTGCCTTTATACTGTCACTTTTGGTTTCTCTTTTCTACTGAGTCTCCTTTAATATTTCATGCAGGGCTGGTTTAGTAGCCATGAGCTTCTTTCATTTTTCTTGGCCTGGGAAACTATCTCTCCTTCCATTCCGAATGATAGCCTTGTTGAATACAGTACTCTAGCTGCAGATTTTTCCTTTTCAGGAAAGCTCTTCTGGCTTGCCATATTTCTGTTAAGAAATATCCAGCTAGGGGTGCCTGGGTGGCTCAGTAGGTTAAAGCCTTTGCCTCCGGCTCAGGTCCTGATCCCAGGGTCCTGGGATGGAGCCCCAAATCAGGCTCTCTGCTCGGCAGGGAGCCTACTTCCCTTCCTATCTCTCTGCCTGCCTCTCTGCCTACTTGTGATCTCTGTCAAATAAATAAACAAAATCTTAAAAAAAAAAAAAAGAAATCTCCAGCTAGACTTATGAGCCTTCCCTTGTAAGTCAATGACCTCTTTCGTCTTGCTGCTTTTTAAATATATTTTTGCACTATATTTTGCATATTTAATTATAATTTGCTTTGGTGTTGGTCTGTTTTTGTTGATTTTGATGGGATCTCTCTGTATGCCCTAGATATGGGTGGCTCTTTCCTTCCCCAGGTTAGGGAAGTTTTCAGCTATCATTTTTTCAAATAAATTTTCTGCCCTCTGTTCTCTCTCTTCTTCTGGGACTCCTATAATACAAATATTATTGCATGTGATCAAGTCACTGAGTTCCCTAAGTCTTTTTCACATTTGCATAATTCTACTTTCTCTCTTGTGGAGTTTTGTTGCTTTCCATTGTCTTCTAGGTCACTAATTCATTATCTGCTTCTTCCAGCTTGTTTTTTATTGCATCAGGCCTGTTTCCAATCCCATTTACTGCATTCTCAAGTTCTGAATGATTCTTTTTTAACTTTTTTATCCCTATGGTAAAGGTCTCACTGATGTCTTCCATTCTTTTCTCAAGTCCAGTGAGTATCCTTACCATTTTTTCTTTACATTCTCCATCTGTCTGCCCCTGGGGTTGTTTGTCTGCCTTCTCTCCAGAAGCAGGGCAGTGCCTTGGGGCTCTAGCCCAATCAAGCCTGCTTACTTTTAAAACTCCAGACTTTAAGCAAGAACTCATGAAATTCAGCCCCTCTCATTTTTCCAAGTCAATGACTATGGGGAGATGTTCCTCTTGTGCATTCCCCGCTATGCACTCCTTTCTCTTTCACTCTCTTCCCCTCACTTCTGCACTTGCCACAATTTATTTTTGCCCTAAACCTCATCTCCACACTTCTTACCTCCTTCTATGTGGCTTCTTTTTTCCCTTTTGTTGTGGAGCTTGTTCTATCAGTCTTCATGTCAATTTCTGGGGTATTTAGGATGATTTTACAGTGATCTAGTTATAATCATAGGATGAGTGGAACCCATAGTCCTCCTACTCCACTACCATCTTCCCAATCAATCTTATATGTCTTTAATTATTCTGTAATTTCTCTTTGCAATTTTTTTTTTTTTGAGAGAGAGTGAGCTCATGAGCAGTAAGCGGTGAGGGGGAGAAATAGAAGGAGAGAGAGAGTCTCAAGCAGGCTCCAAAACCAGCACCTAACCCAATGTAGGGTTCAAGTCCATCACCATGAGATCATGACCTGAGTCAAAATCAAGAATCGGACGCTCAACCAACTGAGCTACCCAGGAGCCCTCCGTCTTTGCAATTTTTTATAGTAGAATATAGGATTCATAAATAAACCACCACTTACATAAATCAGATTCTTTATAAAGTTGCCTACTGAATTAATATGGAAAAGATGTCTCCAAGAAATGATGCCAGAAAAACTGGATATCTGCATGGTAGGGGAAAATGAACTTTGACCATTGTTTCACACCAGAAACAAAGATTAACAGAAAATCGATCACGGAAATGAAAGTAAGAGCTAAAACTATTAATCTTGAGGAAGTAAACAGTAAAACAATATTTATAATATTGAGTTAGGCAAGAGTTTATTAAACAGGACATACAAAGCACAAATAATACAAGAAAAATTAATAAAGGATCTTCATCAAGTTTAGAACAGTTTGCTCTTTGAAAGATTTAGTCAACAAAAAATATCAAGCCACAGTTGGGACAAAATTTTGCAAGACATATCTGACAGAACACATGAATCCAGGGGGGGCTGGGTGGCTCAGTGGGTTAAGCTTCTGCCTTCGGCTCAGGTCATGACGTCAGGATCCTGGGATCGAGCCCCACATCAGGTTCTCTGATCAGCAGGGAGCCTGCTTCCTCCTCTCTCTCTGCCTAATTATGATCTCTGTCTCTCTCTTTCAAATAAGCAAATAAAATCTTTAAAAAAATAAGACATATAAACAATGAATTCTGTTATACTGAAAAGAAATTTAAAAATTTTAAAAATTTAAAAATAAGACATATATCTAGACTATATAAAAAATACTTAAAACTCAAAAAGAAAAAAAAAGCAAAAGATGAAACAGGCAGAAAATTTGAACAGACATTTCACAAAAGATAAAAAATTATCAATAAGCACATTTAAAAATGTTCAACATAACTCATTACCTGAAAAATGCATATTAAAACCATAAGGAGATAGCACTGCACACCCACTCAAATGACTGACAATACCACTGTTGATGAGGAAATGGCCAACTAGAATTGACAGACAGTGCTAATAAGAATGTAAATGTGAAATGATAGTCTTTAGAAAATGCAGCTAACTGGAATAGGATTTGTTTTCCAATTCTCCATCTCTGAAAACTCCAGACTCATTGATAACTATATATTAAAAAACAAATGCCTATCTAATAAACTATTTTAGAGAAGGGAGAAAAGAGAGGACAACCAATTTACTCTATAAGGGTATTTCATCAAGCCACCAAACTGGACAAGGACACTGCAAGGAAAGAGATGTATAACCCAAACTGACTCATGAAATTCTAAAATATAACCCAGACTGACTCACAAAAATTCTAGATGATAATATGTTTGCAAATCAGGGGCGCCTGGGTGGCTCAGTGGGTTAAAGCCGCTGCCTTCTGTTCAGGTCATGATCCCAGGGTCATGGGATCGAGCCTCGCATTGGGCTCTCTGCTCTGCGGACAGCCTGCTTCCTCCTCTCTCTCTGCCTACTTGTGATCTCTGTCTATCAAAAAAATAAATAAAATCTTTAAAAAAATATGTTTGCAAATCAAATCCAATTATGTATAAAATGGAATAGACACAGCACTTGTCAAGCAGCTCAAAATTCAGTAAGGAGCTAAAATACAATAAGGTTAAGTGACATTGAGGGTATCAAATGGGAAAGTTGGTCAACTGGTCAAATAGAGAGAGTGTGCAACTGATTCTTCATCTAAGAAATCTTTACAGGTAGTAGCCTTTGAACTAGCCTTGGAAGAACAAGGTAGGCAAAGTCAGTAGTTTATTTCTCAGTGTATGACATGGGGTTACTATCTCAACTCTTATAATTATCTTCTTTTGACTTCATTATTTACTTGCATATCTGTTTATCTCCCCTTGCCCCATAAAACAAGGTCTATGGGCAATGGACAATATTCACTACATATGTCTGTGATATTAGCGCACGACCTCACAGTTAGTAGATATACAGTAAATATTTACTGAAGTCTTAGAAAAAAAGAATTATTTATGCTTATTATTCCCTATCTGTGTATGGAAGAGTCCTTTGGAGAGAAAACAGGAACAAAGAAGCAAGAGGACCCTGGAGTAGGGAAGACTGAAATACATCAGTTACCTATCCATTCTAAGCAGAAAAATCCAGAGACAAATAAGATGCTGAGATGGAATGAATGTCCAAACAGTGAACACAGAGAATAACTTTTAAAAAAGTGAGTTCATTTCTACAAGCCTGACCTTCATTCATGCCTCTAAAGAGAGCATAGCTAAAGTATTCGTTTGTCCTTTTTCTCCCAGATGACTAGTCTGATTGGATGGAGGAAAGACATAGGAGGATGATATAGAAGAGATGTCTTGAGGAAAGACAATCTTGTCACTGAACTGAGGTGATCTCCATTTCTTAACTCTACCTCAAACTCATCACTCTTCAGAGAGAGGTAGACTATAGCTAATCTTACCCATGGGACTAGATATAAATCACCAAAAAAGGAAAATTCCTAGGACCTACAAAGTATATGCAAGTAAGGTGATGTTGAATTATCTATGGTGCAGACATCAAGAAAATATTACAGATCACGGTGTAGCAAATCTTTCAGATATCTGAACCTGGACAATGTGGCTTACTGAGCAGCCTAACTAACTCAAATATATCTTTTGTCTCCGCAATCCTCTTAGCCTCTGAATGATTCATGAATCCTGTGAGTAGAGCTGATTGTGAGCTTCATTTTTGCCAGTCCTCACAGACATATTCCTTAACACATGGCCTCTAAAAACTCAGATATGAAAGCCTGTGCTCTTTGTAATATGCCCTAACTCTAGGCTGGAGAGGAAAAAAGGACACTGGAATAAAGCACTATAATGAGGAGTGCGACTCCTGATTCCTTTCTTGGGTGGGAGATATTTGACTGCTAACAAGTTTTTAAACTCCTCTTTCCCTCCTCCCCTTGTACCTGCATCTGCATAAACTGATGAGAAAGCCCCGGTGTTGCCTCCTTTGGCAGCAGCAGGAGATTCAAACCACACATGCCCTTGCCAACTTACAGGAACTCTTACCCTGCCCCACCCCTGACCACAATAAAAAACTAGGCCAGTCTCTTTTCCTTGCTCTCTTAAGCCATTTCAGATGTCCTTGAAAGGTCATGCTCTCTGCAGAGACATCACTTATGTAAGTAATGAAATTTTTCATTCAGTGTGTATATGTGTGTTTGAGAGAGAAAAACTCTCTTCTTCATCATTTGGGGGAAAAAAGTAACAGAACCTTGATTGTGCCAATTTATTCCACAAAAACATTCATAGACTTCACTTTACATGAGAGTGGTTAACAGCACAGGTGGGCGTCTAGGATTTTCTGAGCTGATTCTAGCTATGTGGTCAGGACAAATCATTTAACTTCTTTATTTGTAAAATAACACTCCTAAGAGTGGTGTTCAAAATGTTAGATGGAAAAGCAGAAGCACTGTGCTGTCTGGGTGGTTCTAACTCTCTGTAATACCCAGAATTAGCCTTTTAGTTGCCTTTGGATTGTGGGTGAGGGTATGCAGTCAGTGTGACCAGGACAGCAAATGATCCCCTTGAGGCAGCAGCTATTTACCACTAAGTATGGAAGTATTTCAAAATTTTCATAACCAGCTAGCTGAATGTGCACCAGGGTAGTCTTTAATAATAGTACCATCAACAGCAGCAATTATTTCAAAGGCTTATTGTAGAAATCACATTTAAGAAAATTAATGCTAAATGCTTAGTATTCCACAATTAGTAAGGGATTTTAAAAAATGTGAGCTATTATTCCTATGTGACTAGATTCCCCTCTAGGTATAACACAGCACATACAGATAGAAATAAACCTCTGTGAGGGAGAACATGATAAAAAATCTGATGTAGCTAGTTTTGTCAATAACTGAGAACAAAATCATAACCAGCTATTTTTTTTTTCTTAAATTTATTTGACAGAGATTACAAGTAGGCAGAGAGGCAGGCAGAGAGAGAGGCAGGGGGAACCAGGCTCCCTACCGAGCAGAGAGCCCGATGCAGGGCTCGATCCCAGGACCCTGGGATCACAACCTGAGCCGAAGGCAGAGGCTTAACGCTCTGAGCCACTCAGGTGCCCCATAACCAGCTATTCTTATTTAATAACAGCTTAAAGATCCATGATAGTTTTTCATAGACATCCAAATTCTTTGGCATTCTTCACATCAAGAATAGTGTTAGGAGCTGGATGGACAATTAGGTAGTTAGGGTCAGGGTGCCCAACAAGAAAATATGGATGGAGTCAGGACAGCTAAGATAAAACAGCACTGACATCTTGTTTTGCAGCTTAGACAAGACCACACTGACATCCTGCTTTGCAGCCTTTGCATAAATGACTTCTGCAAAACAAAACAAAACAAAAAAGACCTTCGGCGCATGGACATTAACCTAACAGGTAGACAGATACATGACCAACACCCTGATTGACATGACTCAGTATACCCTGATCACTTAAGAAAGTTCCACAAAAGAGCTCATAAAAACCCCTAAGCTAAGAAACTCCCAGGACAACTCACTCAGGTTCTCCTCCCAGTCCGGGACCTTTGTACTCTGGCTCAATCAACTTTGCTTTGCTGCCCACCCCTCTTCATTTAACTAGCTCTTGGAAACTAATTCTGGGACAAGATCTTACTGTATACACACCCCCATAATATTCAAAGCCTCACATCTTCATTCTTCAAAGTGGTGTGACCAAGAACCACAGGCGCTAAGGGGACAAGAATCCTGTAACAGTAGAGTCCGTGTCTTCTCTTCTTAAAACTGAGCAGGCTTTGGT
The DNA here is from genome assembly GCA_003697995.1 of Taxidea taxus jeffersonii. Lineage (NCBI taxonomy): Eukaryota > Metazoa > Chordata > Mammalia > Carnivora > Mustelidae > Taxidea > Taxidea taxus. The sequence continues at coordinate 54,483 of ML093075.1, read as the reverse complement.
ATTACCTCAACCACAGAGCACTGCAGAACTCACACTATTTAGACCATAGCTAGGTCACAAAAAATGCCATGCAGGGACGCCTGTGTGGCTCAGTTGGTTAAGCAACTGCCTTCGCCTCAGGTCATGATCCTGGAGTCCTGGGATCGAGTCCCACATTGGGCTCCCTGCTTGGCAGGGAGTCTGCTTCTCCCACTGACCTCTCTCCTCTCATGCTCTCTCTCTCTCAAATAAATAAATAAAAATGTTTAAAAAACAAAAATGCCATGCAGTGTCCCCGTTGTCTGCGAGGAACCCTAGCTTGTGGAATCTTTAATCACCATACAAGAAATCCAACTACAATGAGGTTACCATCTAGGACACAGCACAAAGAGAGCACACAGAGAGAGAGGAGAAAAAAAGAAATAGGATAAATGCTATATCATACAACTATTTACATAAATTAAAAATACATACTCATGCAATAAGACTATACATTTACCAGTATACCTATATGGCCACACACATTACCATATATATCAAACTCATTATAGCAGGTGTCTATGAAGGGAATGAGAACAAGAGTGGACATGGAGATAAAAGAGAATAAATACATAAGACAATGTGGTAAAATTGAAACCTTCATTACATGCCTGGTATAAATGTAAAACAGGGCAGTGGCATGGGAAACAGGAAGTTCCTCAAAAAATTAAACACAGAAAGAAAAAAAAAAGTTAAACACATAATTACCATATGACCCAGCAATTCCACTCCTAGACTTCAATTCCAAGAGACATTTACACAAAAAGTTGTACACAAATGTTCATAGCAGCATCATTCATAATAGCCAAAAAAGTAAAAATAGACCAAATGCCCATAACCGATAAACAGATAAACACGGTAGAACCATACAATGGAATGTTAGTCATAAAACAGAATGAAGTACTGATGTAGGCTACAACATGAATGAACCTTGGGAACATCATGCTAAGTAAAAGAAGGTAGACGTAAAAGGCCACATATTGTATTATTCTACTTCCATGAAATGTTCAGAATAGGCAAATTCATAGAGATAGAATGTACATTAGCAGTTTCTACAGGCTGTGAGGAGAGGACATGAGAGATTACTTACTATTTAATGGAGATGAAGTGGGTTTTTTTAGATATTTTATTTATTTATTTGTTAGAGAGAGAGAGAGAGAGAGAGCACAGGCAGACAGAGTGGCAGGCAGAGGCAGAGGGAGAAGCAGGCTCCCTGCCAAGCAAGGAGCCCGATGCGGGACTCGATTCCAGGACCCTGGGATCATGACCTGAGCCGAAGGCAGCCGCTTAACCAACTGAGCCACCCAGGTGTCCCTGGAGATGAAGTTTTTTAGAGTGATGAAAATGTTCCGGATTTAAACAGATGATAGATGAGATAGGTAGATAGGCAAATAGATTAATGGGCAGATCGATAGTAGATGAGAAATAGATAGATAATTTTCCCCTATTCATTTGATTGTCTTATCATTCTCCTGGTACTAGAAACTTCTGAATTATGAACTTTAAAATGATAAAACCTCTGAATTATGAACTTTAAAATGGTGAGTTTTATGTTACGTGAATTTAGCTCAATATATTTATTAGGATTTATCAGCATGTCTACTAAAATTGTAATAATACAGAGATTAACATGGCCTCTGGGAAAATTCATGAATTGTTTCACATTTTTCTGATTCTGATCAAGACCCATATTCCTTCCAGTTGGCTCAGTGTTATAAAGCCAAATGAGTCCTCTTCTCCAACTAGAAATATGAGTGAGTCATCCATCGCTTCTGCCCTGGTTGCACACATTTGTGTGAGTCCTCAAGCAATAAAATCATTGTTTAACTAGAAAAAAACATTCAACACAGATTCATAATAAAACTAACACACTGACAATACAATCAAAGTTGTTTGATCTAATTGGGAACATTTCCCACAAACATATAACAAACATCACATTTTACAGTGAAATGTTAAAAATATGCTCTTTAAAGTCAAGAACATTAAAATATACTTGTTTCACCATTCTTGTTTCACACTGAATTTCAGCTCTAGTGATCACAGTAAGGTAAGACTTTTAGCAGTAGGGGTTAGAAGACAAAAAACAAAATGTCTCTTATGGTCAAATAGTATGATTACCTACTTAGAAAATCCCATAATATCATCACAAGTATTCCATCATTAAATTCACAGGGTTTTCAGAGAATCCATAAATCATATCCAAGATTCCAGTCAGTCTGTTCAAGGTCAGCATGTTTAGATTTGCCTCTTTGCTGGCAAAAATTTAATTTGCTTATCAATGAGAAAAAGAGCAAGATTTAAGTGATCCCAGGGGTGCCTGGGTGGCTCAGTTGGTTAAGCAGTCAAGCGTCTGCTTTCAGCTCAGGTCATGATCTCAGGGTCCTGGGATGAAGCCCTGCATCCTTCTCCCCCTCCCTCTGCCTGCCATTCCCCTTGCTTCTCTCACTCTTCCAAATAAAACAAATCCTTTTGTTTTTGTTTTCTAAATAAAACAAAATCCTTAAAAAAATAAAAAAAGATCTCAGACTTTTATAAATCTGTTTTTGCACTTGTTCACTGACAACAGTGAAATCATTGTATCCATCATATATGAGTACATTTGCATGTAAAGGAATAACTAAATATCCCCTATATTCTTCTTTCATGTCTGAATATAAATTAAATTTACAAAATTGTATGCTTGCAAGAAACGACACAGAATGTAATTTTTATTTTTTAAAAAAAGAGGCAAGCCAAGAAACAGACTCCTAACTATTGAAAATAAACATGGTTGAGGGTGGGGGGTGAGGGGATGCATTAAATAGATGATAGGGATTAAGGAGGGCACTTATGATGAGCACTGAGTGTTGTATGTAAATGTTCAATCACTAAATTCTACTCCTGAAACTAATATTACACTGTTAACTAACTGCAATTTAAGCAAAAATTTGGTGAAAAAAATAACATGTAGAAGCATAAAAAAAAGAATATAATTTTAAAACCATACCATTAACACTAACAACAGAGTAACAAATAATCTAAGAGTATATCTACTGAGGATGTATAAGAACTTTCTCAAATAAAGTTATGGAACTTTATTGACGTGCATAAAAAAACACCTAAATAGTAGAGACAACCATATCCATGGAAGACAAGTCTCAATAAAGATGGCATTTTCCCTAAAAATTCTCAAACTCAATGTTTGTGATAGTAATTACAACAATGTAATTATAGCCAAAACCCTGACAAGGTTTCCATGGAACTTGAAAAGTTTACCTTAAAATAATACAAGAATCTATCTAAAAAGGCAAAAGTAGCCAATGATGCTGGAAGAAACAAAATAAAGGTGAGGTACTGTTAGTAGTTAGTTGAACAATTAGATAGTCAGAGCCAAGGTCCCCAACAAGAAAATACAGAGTTAGGACAGCTAAGATAACACTGCTCTGACATCCTGTTTGGCAGCTTAGACAGGACGGCACTGACATCCTGTTTTGCAACCTTTGCAGAAGTGACTTCCTCAAAACATCCCAAGACAGGACAATTAACCACAGAGCATTTGTCAGTATCACAGCTGGAGAAAGTTAGCTCCCAGATCTCAGCCCTAAAGACCATCAACACATGAAAATAATCAGATAGGCAGACGGGTCCAAGTTCAAGACCTGACTGGCACACCTTAGCAGCTAATCCAGAGTGGGCTCACACTCAGGATGCTCAAGATAGTCCCGCAAAAGAGATTATAAAAACCTCTAGATTTTAAAGCCCAAATGGCAAATCGCTCAAGCCCCCTCTTTCTCCAGGAGTTTTTTATGTTCACTCAATAAACTTCGCTTTGCTACCCACCACTCTTTGTTCTTCAAAGCAGCATGACCAAGAACTCTGGGCACTAAGAGAATAAAAATCATGTAATATTTGCTGGGGTCTCTCCTGCAATCTCCACCATCACCAAGGACATCTAACCGTGAGTAGTGGACAGCAAGTCTCTCTTTATCTCTTTTTGTTTGTCAGTACAATGGGCACCTGTCAGTCTATGTAAGAGCAATTAGTATGACTGCCATTCTCAAGACTCGGGTGACAAATTCTCTGGACTCCTTTCAGACTGATCCCTCAACATAAGTTGGGAATGTTGGTTTGGTGAGGACTCAGTATTCCTTTGGGGGCAGATCACCAGATATGGGGAACCCAGGGAAAACCAAACAGTAACTGAGGGGTCCTAGCCTAGGCTACTCTTTGGTGGATACCCGAAGGCTCTCAAAAGGACCAAGTTCCTTACTTGCCCATCCAGACATCTGGGGAACACCCTCTTATTACCCTCTTCTTGGCTGACTCCTCCCTGGGAAGACAAGTGGAAAAAGCCTGGGATGGTCCCCTGGACATCCTCCTGCAAATGGTTCAGGCAGCCTTCAAGGGATCATGTCACAGTTCCCTGTTATGATGAGGAAGAGCCTCCTGTTTCTGACCCTTCCTACCTCAGGTATGATTCCTAAGACCCCCCTTCCTGTCTCTCAGACCCATGAAAGGAAACTTCATATTGACCAGAAGGCTGGCCACTGAGACCTCCTAAGAGATCTGGCTCATACTGTGTTTGATGAGGCCCCCCTTTTAATTCCCCTACTAGGGAAACTCTGACATTGTCTCCTCTGCACAAATGCAGAAGCCAAGCATAAATGTTGTTTTTGTGTAAATGATAGATATGTTCCTCCCCCTTCAGGCTTCCGTGTCTATACCATAAAAGGAGAGCTTCTATGTGCAGCAGGAGCCTCATACTCCATCTTGCAAACTGTACTCCCCCTGCATGTTTTAAAATGGACACCCCAGTGGTTAGGCCATCTATATGTGGGATTGGCAGAACAAGGCAAGGGAACAAATGTCTACCTTGGTGACTTCCCACCTCCCATGTGGCCTACTTTATCCCCCCAGAAACTAGCTTCTGTTAACCTTTTTTTGTGGCTATGTCAGAAGGAAAATTCTGCCATCCCCATCATGCTGATGTAGTTTTTGAATGCTGGTGAGGTCCAGAGCCAATGGCCAAGAAAGAATTCTTGAGATCTCTCTGAGGCAAAATGGTGATTTTACTAAAGCTTGGGGACAGGACCCATGGGCAGAAATAGGTGCTGCCCCAGGATTGTGAGGAGCAACTGATTATATACTTTGGGCTGGTGGAAGGAAAAGGAAGGGAAGCTTCAGAAGGATTTTTATATGCTAAAAGACTCACAAGATATAGGAGGCCTTGCTCTTGTCAAACTAAGGTTGTTTTTCCCCCTAGGAAGACATTAACATTAAGATGGGAGCTTCCTAGAAGAATATACTCTGTCTGCCTCAAGTATTTGTCAATGGGTTGCAGCTTATAAAAACATTTAATTTTATCTACGTTTCCCTCTGCCCTTGTTTCCACATCAATACCAACTTTCAGTGGGCCAAAGAAAAGTCTAACACATCTATTAACTACTAAGGCAGTCTTACTAGGTCACAGTCAGTACCCCTTGAGCCTCACAGGTAGGAAATGAGGTCAGGGAAACCAGGGCCACTCTCTAGAGGTAGGACCAAGCCTGGGTACACATGACTAGTCCCAGCACCTCGCAGTGATGACAGGGGCTCTGGCTGTCAGTTGTGTGAGTAGCTATGGCCACACATCAGGAAAGGATAAGGAGGAACTGGGGATGCATTTCCTCTCTTCCCAAAAGTCTTCCTGATCAACTATAAGAAATCAAGGTAAGGGATGCCTTTTCTTCTCTTTTTATAGATGGGTAATTTCCAACCAAAACCCATACTCCACATTAACTGACTCCAAATATGCCTTCCTGGTTTATACTGGGGAAAAGGCAGTTCATTTTCTTTTGTTCTAAGGCACGGCTACAGTACAAGTTGGAGGATAAGAAATGTCCGCCTGGGGGAACTATCAATTATAGTACTATTTTACAATTAGACTTGTTTTCAAACGTGAGGGTAAATGGGGGTGAAGTACCTTATGTACAGAATTTCTGGGCCTTATGAAAAACAAAGGCCTGTGCCAACAGTGTAAGATCAATCCCAGCCTTCTGGCTGCTCTCTCTCATGACCTACCCACCACTGGGGGCAAAGGAATACCACACCAAAAGTAGATAGGCAAACGGAGTCTGTAGAAAATTCTTCACCCCCATTTTCTCCTTCCCCAGGGCCTCAGCCTCCATGTCTGGGTCTTAGACCGGTTTACACTACCTGTCTTTTTTTTTTTTTAAGATTTTATTTATTTATTTGACAGACAGAGATTACACAAGTAGGCAGAGAGTCAGGCAGAGAGGGGAGGGGAGAAGCAGGCTCCCTGCTAAGCAGAGAGCCCGATGCGGGACTCGATCCCAGGACCCTGGGATCATGACCTGAGCCGAAGGCAGCGGCTTAACCCATTGAGCCACCCAGGCGCCCCTACACTACCTGTCTTAACTTGAAACCCTACTGGTGCTTGGGAACTTCTCACTCATTCATATCCTGGGTTAATGGCTATAAACCAAAGCCAACTATCTCTGGTTAGTCTACCTCAGGAAAGGGACTTTACAGAATATTCCCAAGCAACTGCCAAAACTCCCTTTGTTTCAGGGAAATTCCATCGTCTCTGGCCCAACATGGACTGCCTAATTCCACTTTGGTGGAAAACAAATGAACAAAAAACCGTAGTGTCTGTTCATCTGTCCAAGCTGACGAGCTTTAGAACTGGTAAACTTCTTTCTCTGCCTTCTGGCAGCACTTTGCCTCTTCTATCTCCACTTCCTCCTCCTGTTTCTGCACCACCTTGGGTGTGGCCTGTATACACCACTCTTCATCTGGTCATTCTCTTTATTCTTTGAAGCTGTGTAGCAAAGAACCAGACACTATAGGAATAAAAATCCTGTAATAGTACTTGCCTGACCATATATTAAAGTCTTTTAAAAACCCACATTATTTATAGTAATCTCTAATAATGACAGGATAAACAAATATAGCAAAGGCAGAGAATAAGAGCTTAGAAAATAAAAATTTGCATGTATACGAGCTCCTGAAGCCCTTATAAATCTCTAAGTGATAAGAGCACCAGAAGCATCTTTTGTTCTAATCAGGCAATTCTGGTTGGGCTCCTGGAGGGCTTCTGGATGGGGACTAGTCACCAGAAAAATAAAGCCATGATTAGAAGTTTGAAATTTTTAACTCCAACTGTCTCATTCACCAGAGAATGAAAAAGGGCTAGAAATGGAGTTAATAATAGATCATGCTTATGTAAGGAGGCCTCCATAACATCCCATGGGCATTCAGAGGGCTTCCAAGTTGGTGAATATACATCTACACACCATGAGAGTAATACACCCCAACTCCATGGGAACAGACACTCCTGTGCTCAGGATCCTTCCAGAGGAACCCTTGCCTATGTATATCTTCAACTGGCTGTTCATCTGTATTTTTTGTTTAATAAACTGGTTAGTACATGTTTCTCTTAGATCTGTGAGCCACTCTAACAAATTAATCAAACCTAAGTGGGTCATGAGACTCTCTGACGGTAGCCAAGTCAGACAGAAGTTATGGTAATGTGAGGACCTACTGCTTGCAGCTGGCACTAAGTGGGGACAGTCTCCTAGGACTGAGTCCTTAACCTTGGGATCTATACTAAAGTATATCCAGGTAAGTAGTGTCAAAATTTAGTTAAATTGTAGGATACTCAGCTGCTGTCAGAGAATTGCTTGTTGCGGGTAAAACTACCACATATATGGTGTTGAAACAAAGACAGTTTTTCCTAACACATCTGGTTTATCTGACTTTTTTTCCTATTCTCCTGCTTTTTCTTTGTTGTCAGTTATCTCCCACCAGATTTCGGAATAGGCTGATAGAGTCCCTTAAAAGATATATTCTCTCAGCCAAAGATGAGCCAACTGGAAGGAAAGGATCAGGGGGAAATGCCAGACAGGAGAGATCCTATAATTTCAGCTGCCCTTCTCTCTCTAATTGGTGAATTAATTGATTTGACTTCTGGTCAAAGGATTTTTAGTCAAAGGACTCCACTCCACAGGACTTTATGCCAAAGCTGGGAGTAGGGTGAGAACTTGAGGGAGGCAAGTGAGAGGCCTAGAGTACAAACTTTAAGCATGCCTTCACTCTCAAGTTCCCTTGCAACTTGAGTTTCTTTCTCACCTTGTCGTAGTCCCAGCCCTGAGGGGGCTCCTGGGTCACTGACTATATCCCTGGAGATGTCTGGGTGAATTTCTTTTCCCTCAGTGCATTCAGAATAAGGCTAGAATTTTTCAAATGGAAAAGTTGGAAACATAAGGAAAAAACACACACACACACACATGGAAGCCCAGAAAAAAGTTGCCAAGGGGCATACATTAGCCACTAAACAAATAATCGTGTTTATTTTTGTTTGTTTCAAAGTTTTACTTAAATTCCAGTTAGCTAACATACAGTCTGATATTAGTTTCAGAATTTAGTAATTCATCACTTACATATTGAGTAAGTTATTTCTCCTTTTTTATTGTTTTCTAAATTTTCTAAATAAATTTTCCAGTGCTCATCACAACTGCCCTCTTTAATACCCATCATTCATTGATCCTATTTTCTACTGACCTCCCCTTCAGCCACCCTCAGTTTCTTCTGTATAGCTAAGAGTCTGTTTCTTGGTTTCCCTCTCTATCTCTTTTTTTTTTT
>ML093075.1:34217-45440 GCA_003697995.1 Taxidea taxus jeffersonii | reverse complement strand
GTGTGTGTGTGTGTGTGTGTGTGTGTGTGTGTGTATACATCACATCTTCTTTATCCATTCATCAGTCGTTGGACATTTGGGATCTCTCCACAGATTGGTTATTGTGGACATTGCTGCCATAAGCATTAGGCTGTATGTGCCCCTTCGAATCACTATGTTTGTATCCTTTGGATGAATATCTTGTAGTGCAATTGCTAGTCCATAGGATAGCTCCATTTTTAACTTTCTGAGGAACCTCCACACTGTTTTCCAGAAGGGCTGCACCAGTTTGCATTCCCACCAACAATATAAGAGGGTTCCCCTTTCTCCACATCCAAGCCAACACCTGTGTTTCCCGTGTTGCTAATTTTAGCCATTCTGATAGGTACGAGGTGATATTTATCATCACAGTTTTGATTTGTATGTGTTTTCTAGGTATTGGTTTGATAAGTTCCTTATAGATTTTGAATACTAACCCTTTATCAGATATGTTATTTGCAAACATCTCACATTCCGTAGGCTGCCTTTCAGTTTTGTTGATTGTTTCCTTTACTGTGCAGAAGCTTTTTATTTTGGTGAAGTCCTAGTAGTTTAGTTTTGCTTTAGTTACCCTTGCCTTAGGAGACATATCCAGAAAGAAGCTGCTATGGCCAAGGTCAAAAAGTTTTCTGCCTATGTTCTTCTCTAGGATGTTGACGGTTTCCTGCCTCACACTAAGCTCTTTCATACTTTTTTAAAAATTATTTAAATTCAATTTAGTTAACATATAGTGTATTATTAGTTTCAGAGGTAGAATTTAGTGATTTCTCAATTACATATAACACCCAATGCTCATTACATCAAGTGCCTTCCTTAATACCCACCCTCTAATTACTCCCTCCCCCCATACCCCCTCTTAAGTAACCCTATTTGTTTCCTATGGGTTAAGAGTCTCTTATGGCTTGTCTCCTTCTGTGATTTCATCTTATTTTATTTTTCTTTCCCTTCCCCTATGTTCCTCTGTCTTCTTTCTCACATTCCACATAAATCATATGAAATCATATGATATTAAACCACTGAAATCATATGGTATTTGTCTTTCTCTGACTTATTTCACTTAGCATAATACCCCCTAGTTCCATCCATGTTGTTGCAAATGGCAAGATTTCATTCTTTTTGATGACTGAGGGATATTTCATTGTACATAATAACCACATCTTCTTTATCCATTCATTTATCGATGGACATCTGGGCTCTTTCCATATTTTGGCTATTGTGAACAATGCTGTTATAAAATATTGAAGTCTTTCATTTATTTTGAATTGATTTTTGTGAGTGGTCTAAGAAAGTGGCACAGTTTCTTTCTTTTGCATGTTGCTGTCAACATGTTGCATGTTGCTTTCTTTTGCATGTTGCATGTTGCATGTTTTCTCAACACCATTTGTTGAAGAGACTCTTTTTCCCACTGAATATTCTTTCCTGCTTTGTCGAAGATTAGTTGGCCATATAGCTGTGGGTCTATTTCTGGGGTTCCTATTCTGTTACATTGAACCATGTATCCTTTTTTGTGCCAGTACCATACTGTCTTCTTCATTACAACTTGGTAATATAACTTAAAGTCCAGAATTGTGATACCTCCAGCTATGCTTTTCTTTTTCAAGACTGCTGTGCTATTCATGGTCTTTTGCAGTTTCATACAAATTTTAGGATTGTTTGTTCTAGCTTTGTGGAAAATGCTATTGGCATTTTGACAAGGATTGCAGTGAATGTGTAGATTGGTTTTGGTAGCATAGACATTTTAACAATATGTGTTCTTCCAGTACATGCATATAGAATGTTTTTCCATTTCTTTCTGTCATCTTCAATTTCTTTCACCAGTGTTCTATAGTTTTCACAGTACAAATCTTTTACTGCTTTGGTTAGGTTTATTGCTAGCTATCTTATGATTTTGGGTGCAATTGTGAGTGGGATCAATTCTTTGTATTTCTCTTTCTGCAGATCATTATTGATATAAGAAATGCAAGAAATTTCTGTACATTGATTTTGTACCTGCATCTTTACTGAATTAGTGTATCAGCTGTAGGAATTTTTGGTGGAGTCTTTTGGGTTTTCTATATAGAGTATTAGATTGTCTGCAAATACTGAAAGTTTCATTTCTTCCTTGTCAATCTGGATGCCTTTTATTTCTTCTCATTGTCCTATTGCTGAGGCTAAGACTTCCAGTACTATGTTTAAAACAGAGGTGAGAGTGGACATCCTTACCTTATTCCTGATCATAGAGGAAAACCTCTGTTTTTTCCCCACTGAGGATGGTATTAGCCGTAGGTTTTTCATATAAGGCCTTTATTATGTTGAGGTGTATTCCCACCACCCCTATTTTGTTACAGATTTATCATAAACAAATATACACTTTGTCAAATGCTTTTTCTGCATCTATTGAAAGGATCATGTGGCTCTTTCTTTTATTAATGTGGTGTATCATATTTGTTGATTTGCAAATATTGAATCACACTTGCAGCCCAGGAGTAAATCCCACTTGATTGGTGTGAATGATTCTCTTAATGTACTGTTGGATTCAATTTGCTAGTTTTTTGTTGAGAATTTTTCTTCAGGGATATTTGCCAACAGTCCTCTCTTTTAGTGGAGTCCTCATCTGGTTTTGGAATTGAGGTAATGCTGGCCTTATAGAATGAGAATGGAAGTTTTCCTTCCATTTCTATTTTTTGGAGCAGTTTGAAAAGAATAGATATTAACTCTTCCATAAATGTCTGGTAGAATTCCCCTGTGAGGTCACCTGGCTCGGGACTTTTGTTTTTTGGGAGACTTTTTATTATTTATTCAAATTCTTTGTGGTTAATAGTCTGCTCAAGTTTTCTATTTCTTCCTGTTTCAGTTTTTGTAGTCTATATGTGTTTGGGAACTCACCCATTTCTTCCAGATTGCCCAATTTGTTGCCCTACAATTTTTCATAATATTCTCTTACAACTGTTTGTATTTCTGTAGTGTTGGTTGTTATTCCTCCTCTCTCATTTGTGATTTTATTTATTTGGGTCCTTTCTCTTTTCTTTTTGTAAGTCTGGCTAGAGGTTTGTCAATTTTATTAATTTTTTCAAAGAACCAACTCCTGGTTTCATTGATCTGTTCTACTGTATTTTTTAGTTTCTATATCATTAATTGCTGCTCTAATCTTTATTATTCCCTTCATCTGCTGGCTTAAGGCTTCATTTGTTGTTCTTTTTCTAGCTCCTTTCCATGTAAGGTTAGGTTATATATTTGAGATTTTTGTTGTTTCTTGAGGTAGGTCTGCATTGCTATATACTCCCCTCTTAGGACCACTTTTCTACACCCCAAAGGTTTTAGAGAGTTGTGTTTTCATTTTCATTTGTTTCCATGTATTTTTTAAAATTCTTCTTTGATTTCCTGGTTGACCCATTCATTCTCTAGTACCATGTTACTTAAAATCCATGTATTTGTGGTCTAAATTTTCTTGTGTGTTTGACTTCAAGTTTCATAGCTTTATGGTCAGAAAGTATGCATGGTATGATCTCTTTGTAGCTGATGAGGCCTGTTTTGTGACCTAGTATGTGATCTGTTCTGGAGAATTTTCCATCAGCGCTTGAAAAGAATGTATATTCTGCTGCTTTAGGATAAAGTGTTCTGAATATATCTGTTAAGTACATCTGGTCCAGGGTGGCATTCAAAGCCTTTGTTTCCTTGTTGAAGATGATCTGTCCATTGTTGTAGGTAGAATGTTAAGGTTCCCTAATATTATTGTCTTATTATCAATGAATTCATGTATGTTTGTTATTAATTGTTTTATATATTTGAGTGTGCCCATGTTGGAGGCATAAATATTTAAAATTGTTATATCTTCTTGTTGGATAGTCCCCTTTATTGTGATATAGTACTCTTCTTCATCTCTTGTTACAGTCTTCAGCTTAAAATCTAATTTGTCTGATATAAGTATGGCTACTTCAGCTTTCTTTTGATTTCCATTTGCATGATGAATATTTCTCTATCCCCTTACTCTCAATCTGCAGGGGTCTTTAGGTCTAAAATGAGTCTCTTGTAGGTAGCATATAGATGGGTATTGTTTTTTGTTTTGTTTTGTTTGTTTGTTTTTTATCCATTCTGACATCCTATATCTTTTGATTGGAGAGTTTAGTCCTTTTATATTCAGAGTAATTAATGATAAATATGTATTTATTGCCATTTTATTACTTGGTTTGTCATTGTTTCTGGAGATGTTCTTTGCTTTTCTGTTGTCTTTGTCACTTTTGGTCTTTATTTCCCAATAAGAGTCCCATTAATATTTCTTGCAGGGCTGGTTTTGTGGCCACAAACTCTTTTAGCTTTTGTTGGTCTGAAAAACTCTATATCTCTCTTACTATTCTGAATGTTAGACTTGATGGATAGAGCATTCTTGATTGCAGGTTTTTCCAATGTGGCATATTGAATATATCATGTCACCCTCTTTTGGCTTGCGAAGATTCTCTGAAGAGATCTACAGTTAGCCTTACAGGTTATCCCTTGTAAGTGAAGGACTTCTTTATCATGCTGCTTTTAGAATTTTTTAGAATTTTTTCTTCATACTATAGTTGGCAAATGTAACTACAATATGTAGTTGGTGTTGGCGGCTTTTTTTGATTTCAGTGGACGTCCTCTGTGTCTCCTGAACATGAATGTCTCCTTCCCCAGATAAGGAAAGATTTCAACTATTTTTCCTCAAATAAACCTTCTTCACCTTTTCTCATTTTCTTCTGGGACTCCAGTAATATACATGTTATTACATATGATGGAATCACTGAGTTTCCGAGGTCTATACTTGTGATCCATAGTTCTTTCTCTCTTCTGTTCAATTCATCATTTTCCATTGTTCTATTTTCTATATCACTTATTCATTCCCACTTTTTCCATCTCTGTGGTCATGACAGCCAAACAGTTTCAAATTCGTTATTGCATTTTCCATTTTTTACTGTTTTTTAAATTCTTTTATCTCTGTGGTAAGGTTCTCTCTGATGTCTTCCATGCTTTTCTCAAACCCAGCAAGTATACTTATGATTGTTGCTCTAAATGCTCCATCGGGCACATTACTTACATCTTTTTCAGTTGGATCTCTGGCTGTGACCTCTTATTGCTTCTTTTGGGTGAATTCTTCTATCTTGGCATTTTGTCTAGGTCTTGGTCTTCTTCTGTGTGTTAGAAAAGCCTGTAATGTTTCTTGCTCCCGGGAGTAATGGCTTTATGAAGGAGAGGTCATACAATTTCCAGGGCCTGGCACCTCAGGGAGTGTCTTTGGTGTGTGCTGCAGGTACTCTGCTGCTGTGTTTTGGCTGCTCTATCCCTCAACTCAGTCATCTGAAGAAGTTCACCTTGCCTGCAGCGGGCAGTATTTGAACCTTAGCCAGAATGTGGTGAGTTTTAACTAGGCATATTCTGGTCGGCTTGTTAAATGAGACCTAGTGCTACTTCAATTAGAACTGAACCCTTGTAGAACTCTATGGTTCTTAGAGGTGGTGTGTGCAGGGAGTTTCTGTTGGCCTTCTGGGGAAAGGGCCCACTGCGCTGGTCCTTAGGCACTATGAGCAGAGTGCAAGGTGGACATACTTTGTGTAAACAGGTTAGGCAGCCAGTGTTGTTGCTGTGCTGTTTACTGAAGCATGTTTATGTTGAGGGGAAGGGGAGGGAAATGGTGCCAGCCAACTCCTTTGTCCCCAGAGGTGGGTAGAGAGCAGATAGCATCTGCTCTCAAGGAACCACTCCCAGAAGAGTGAATCATTTCCTTTCTTGTGTCCCAGGCATTTTTCAGATTGCTGTTTTCATTCTGTCTGTCTCTGTGTTGCCTGACTTCTGGGAGCAACACAGTACACTTTGAGCTCTATCCCAGCCAAGGCTGCTGACTTTTAAAACTCCAAACTTTAAGAATGTGCTGTGGCAGGGGCCTGCACTGGTCTTTTGAGGGAGGGCCTCAGGGATAGATGCAGGTTTAACTTAGAAGGGCAGTTGTATGCGAGCTCAGGGGAGGACTGGGAGCAAAGCAGGCTAAAGAGCTAGTGTCCAGGTTAAGAGCCCTCAGCAGGTATCTCTGCACCTATGCTAAAGGGCAGAGAAAGGAAATGGTGCCCGCCACCATGGCCCACAGCTCTTTTTCCCCTGGAGAAGCATCTCTGCAAATGCCTCCTCTCACAGATGCACTGGAAGAAGAGCCAACAGACTGTCCCCATACACCTTAGGCAATCCTCAGATCATGCCATCTGCCCTGGGGTTGCTTGCCTGACCTCTTCCAGGAGTAGGGCATTGCCCTCAGGTCTCTATTCTAGCCAAGTATACCAACCTATAGAACTCCAGTCTTTGAGCCCCACTGGTTGCAAAATTTCACAAAAATCAGCCCTTCTAGTTTTCCCAACCAATGTCTTTGGGGATGTGCTGTCCTTGTGCATATCCATTTGCCACTCTCTCTCTCTTACCTCTCTCTATTATCAGGGCTCCCTCTCTTCTGTAGCACCCACAATCCATTTCCCGCCCAAACCACATATATATGTATGTATGTATGTATGTATGTGCATATATATATATATATATGTATTTGTGTGTGCCTATATAATATATATATTATATATATGTATATTTTAATTGTTGTAAACTTGCCTTTCGGAAGTGCTTTTGTTATATCCCACTGATTTTTCATTGGTTGCTTTTAAGAAAAACAACCGACAAAAATGAAAGTGAAAACAGTTTTTCATAAATTCAGGCCCCTTTGCTCTGAGAGAGCCAAAGTCTGGGCTGGAGATGAGTCACTATTATGGGATTTCTTTCCCTTGACCGTGGTTCTTGGTCATGCCACTTTAAGGAATGAAGAGGAAGACCAGACTAAGATTGCTGGGCAGTAAAGCAAAGTTTATTGAGTGATAACACAAAGTTCCTGAAGGAAGGGACCTGGGATGGTTGCTGAGCTGGCCTTTAGATCTAGGGGGTTTTATGGGCTTGATGGCAGGCTGCTTTAATCTGATTAACCCTCCAAGTGCCTGTCATCAGGATTTTTGTCATCTATCACACAGGGAAGGGTAGAAGGTTCCTTCCAGGGTGATGTAAAATCCTTATATGGGTGGTTCCCTCTTAGAGCATTGGGGGAGTGGAAGGGGGCATGGTGGCGCTTGTCCCTGACTGCCTTTCTTCCAGCTATCCTTCATTATCATCATCCTACCAGACTCAAGGAAAGAACCTAATGTACCTCTCTCCAGCCTCTCTGGAGCAACTGGAAGATAAAAGCTTCATTTCAAGGAGACAGACAGATGAAGAAAAGGGAGGAAAATGGGATATACAAAGAGGTACAACAAACACAGAAACTAATATAGAAACAGAAATTAATGAAAATAGTCAGAGTGGTAGTTTTTGAATGCAGGTAGGATCCAGAGCAGATGGCCAAGAAAAGAATTCTTGGCATATATTTGGTGCAGAAAGGTGATTACATTAAAGCAGGGGGACAGGACCCATGGGTAGAAAGAGCAGTTGCACCAAGGCTATAAGGGGTGACTGATTATATACTTGGGTATTGGGGGAGGTAAGGAAAAAGGGAGGTGTCCAAAAGGACTGTCATATACTAAAGAGGACCTAATAAGATATTGGAGGCCTTGCCATTGTCAGGTTAAGGTTGTTTTTCCCTCTAGCAAATCATTAACATTAATACAGTTGGGAGTTTCCTTCTGGAAGTTAGGTTATTCATAAGAATGCTTTCTTCTTATAAATCACTAAGATATTTGTAAACCGAGAGAGACTCACCTCCCACAGGACTATGATCTCTGTACATTAACCATCTGTTTTTCTTCCCTGAGCTTTAGGGCAGCTAGGAGTGCCTGATGAATATCACACAGATCCTCACCCAAGAGGGAGTGGGGGATTGCGTGTCACCTTGTGCTTTGCCCTCAGTTTGCCTTCTGCTCCTTCACCCATAGGGAACAGAGACACAGCCAGATAAGACATGCTAAGAACACAAATATGAATCTGGCAGTGTCACTGTTCTGATAAACAGCTGCAGATCTGGGAGAAAGGCAGTATATTATCTCAACAAACAAGTAACTTGGTAATTTGTATTATCAAATAAAAATAAATCCAGACACGTTTAAGAATAAATACTTTGTTTGAAAGTATTATTGCAGTAAGAGGAAGGAAATTTGTAAAAGGGGAACAGTCTAACCATAGAGGTACAAGTGGAATCATCTCAAAGGCCAGGAAGAAAGGAATTTTCTTAGGTGGGGAAATGTCAGCAAAGTGAGAAAAAAACAGGGTATAGAGGGAGTGGGATAATCAGGTAATGTTTTCCCCTGAGGTCTTATGATTCTTAGGAGGGATAGTCAAGGAGAAGTTATATGAGATAAGGGTGGATCAAAGTTCAGGGAACCAGAGCAGGAAGGAACTCAGGATCCAACCGAGGTGGCACACCACACAACATTATTCCAGGTCCTCCTTTACCCTGGAGTTCCAACCCTGTGGGCAGTCTTGCCCTACTTGGACTCCGAGGAGAAGTGGACCAACTTGCCTGACAGCTCACTTGGACTCGGTAAGCCTCCCAGGAATATAATTTGTAGTCCAGTTCCACTCCATTGAGCAGAAGGGAAACCTGATCACCATCCAGGAATTTCTGAAAGGAATTCCACCTGCCAGGGACCACGGGCATGGAGGATATCTCTCACAGGACAGGAACCTCCTGAAAGGGGGGACGGGAAGGAATTTCCAAAAGAATTTCCACAGAACAGGAACCTCCAGGGGAGAAGAGCTGTAGTAACTTCCATGTAAATGCCTGAGTAAATGAACGGCCTGTTTGTGTTTGTGGCTCCATGGTCCTGAGACTAAAGCGTGTAAATGGGCCCCAACCTGTTTCCATGGTGAGCTCACAGAATCTAGGGCAAGCCCCTGGAGCATCAGTCCAGGGCTTATACAGACTCCCTGTGGCTAAGAGGCACTCATGTCTCCTCCAGGAGAGCACACAGGCAGGCATCTGATTGGTCTCTCCTTGGAGGGGCACCCACCCTTTGTCTTTGCGCCACCGAGGCAGGGAGGGAACATAGACGGTAAGCCAGAGAGCCCCTGTTCATCATGAGTAAAAGCTCTTCAAAACCTTCAAAAATTTTAAGAAAAGACTCAGGAGACTGTGGGATCAAAATGTCTCCTGGAAAATCACACAAATTGTGTGAATTGGAATGGGCCTCCTTTGGGGTTGACTGGCCCTCCAAGGGTGCCCGAAGACCTACCCACTGACCAGGTCATTTACAAAATTATGATCAGGACTCTTGGACACCCTGACCAATTCCCATATATTGATTCTTGGCTTCAGATGGCCCAAATTTTGCCCTAGTGGGTCCAATTCTGTGCTAATAGGAAAGACCAAAGTAGGATATTTGTAAACCAAGTAAGAGCCCAAAGACTCTGAGGAAGCAAAGCCTTTCTATCAGGGACACCCTGCCTGGGGAAATCGGGGGCAGCAATGGGGTTGAGCTTGGGACTAGGATGAGCCCAACAGGAAACGCAGGGACCACAGTCCTCTGACTCAGGGCTGAAGCTGAGCTGCAGGAAGATAGTGTTCCTGCTCCTTCTATGTAGCACGTGTGGAGATTTACCTGATTTAGCAGATCTGACAGCCCACAGGAAACTTGATCCAGACAGAAATAGAATGTACAATAACAGGAACTCTCATCCTTAAGTTTAAGAAAGAGGAAAGGAGACTAAGAATTCTGTGTGTCTCTGCCAGGCATTATATTGGATGTGTTAAACATACACTTTCATTTAATTTCCCAAAAACACCATATATCCTTGTAGAGTGTAACTAATCCAACTTTGGTTATCTAGTAAGTAGTTGCGGGAAATTTTTAAAAAAAATTTTTTTTTAGAAACAGCGATTCAAACACAGGGAGGAGGGATGCCTGGGTGGCTCAGTTGGTTAAGCCACTGCCTTCAGTTCGGGTCATGATCCCAGAGCCCTAGGATCGAATCCCACATCAGGCTCCTTGCTCAGCGGGGAGCCTGCTTCTCTCTCTGCCTCTGCCTGTCACTCTGCCTGCTTAGGTTCTCCCTCTCTCTCTCTGACAAATTAATAAATAAAATATTTTTTAAAAGAAAAAGAAAAAACAAACACAGGGAGGAAAAGTTGGTTCTGGAATCCTGAAACTTGGTTTCAAAATTTTGTTTCAATCAATTCCTAGTGATGAGACTTGAACAACTTTTCCAAATTGTTTGTGCCTTGGTTCCTCATCTGCAAAATACAGGTAGTGGTTACATAACAGAGTTGTAAGATTCAAATTAGATTATCGCTATTAATTGCTTAGACAAACATCTAATGTTTAGGAGCTCCCCAGAAAATACTTCTTCTTATTCTCCAATGATCTTCAAAATTGATGCTAATCTAAGATGTCATTCTGCTTCCTGTATTTGAGTGTGACAATCATAATATCCATTGAAATATACTTTTCATGTTTCTATTAAGATTAGTTCATCTTAATTATAGTGATAATCTTAGGCCATTTGTGTATTTTTTAAAACACAACTTATTTTACCCCTATTGTTTGAAAGTTGCCCTTTGAGGACTTATAAGTAATACATTATTGGAAATGAAAACTTAATTGGTAACTAGCCTTAGGAATTATGAGAGACAAAGAAGGCAGCAACACAGTTACAAAGCACAGAGCCCAAAAGGAGATGCAACCAGAAGGAAAGGGGGGCTAATGGGAACTGCCTGACTAATAGATGTGTGCTCTTCTCCTTCACTCATGTCCCAGGTTAATGGATATAACTGGAGCCATCTGTGGTTAGTCTCCGTCAGGAAAGGGATTTTAAGGAATATTTCCAAGTGTCTGTTCCTCTGTTGGAGCTGATGAACGTTAAAACTTTTACTCTACCGAGAGTTACTAAAGGTCAAATAACCTTGTGTTATCTCTGTTACAATTTGTTAGCAAAAATACTAAAATGATGAGTAATTGTCTGTCTCAAAGTTTTCATGGGTACTTGTTAAGATAGTCTTTAGTAACCCGAAACTTTAAAGTCCTGCTTGGATGATAAATGAGACCAAATTCGTTAGACATCTAGAGCTTTTCCAAATAGTATAAAGTGCTAAATCATTGATAACTAGACAGGTTTGTGCTTTTGACATCTTGTCGGGGAAAAAACAAAACAAAACTAAGGATATTTAAATCTGTTGATAAACATGTTTTGTGCTTAATTGATTCATAAATTTGCCATCAAAAGAATTCTGGTGTAACAGTTCACAATTGATTA
>ML093075.1:17417-29217 GCA_003697995.1 Taxidea taxus jeffersonii | reverse complement strand
AAAAAAAGGCTAGACCTCAAAGGGCTCCTTGATAGATTCCATCCCTCATAACCATATTCATGCTATTGAGGTACAATTGCAAACAAAGGCTTTAGCCAAGCACATAACAGCCCTCCTGGCTTAAAAAAAATAAAAAATAAATAAAAATAAAAACTCAAAGCTCACTACAGGACAGTTCCTGACTGGAATGTCTTCACATCAGGTCCAGAGTATCTTAGAGACCAAAGGCCCTCAATAGATGATGGGAGGCAGACTTTTAAATATCAGGCAATGCTTAAAACAATACCTAAAACCTGTCAAATTTTAAACCCAGCTACACTTCTGCCTGGACCTGAACATTGTACTTCTATAGAGCATAACTGTTGGAGGTTATTGATCTTGTTTATTATAGTCAGCTGGATTTAAAAGATTCCCCTAACAAAAATACACATGACAGTTGGTTTACTGATGGCAACAGTTTATTAAAAGGGGGATAAAACCCTGGATATGCTATGGTGTTCACTCAGGCTTGGCAATTGCCAAAGCCTTAAAAAGTAATATTTATACTGATTCAAAATATGCTTTCCTAGTCCAAAATCCTCATGGAGCGATTTGGAAATTATTACTCTTCTTAAGGCTATACAATACCTAGCTATATTTCACCTCAAAGGCTCTATGGCAGGCCACCCCCCCATAATAAGCAGGCTTAGATGAGACCTCAAACAGACTAGAGACTTAGAAGTGTCCCAACAACTTCAAGCCCTGGGAAAAACTCTAAGGTGCATCTCCTAAGAAGCTTTAGAAAGGACCCCTATCCCCATAAGTAATGGAACTCATCCCCAGGAACCAGGGAACACAACATGGGTAAAGATTGGAAAAAGGAAAAAATGATCCGCTCCAACCCACTTGGAGAGGCCCCCATCTAATAATACTGGAAATTCCCACTGCTGTTAAAGTTACAGGTTTCACTCCCTAGATTCATCATTCCAGAGTAAAGAAGGCAATGCCCCTGCAGACCCTGATGATTGGCAGACAGCCTGGGACCCAACTGATCCCCTCAAGTTAAAGATCCAGAAGATGGCCCAGGAGGCCACAGCTGCCAAAAAGGCCTCCTACCCAACATGATTCCCTGCAGAAGCCCACAGATCCCTGCTTCAGAAGTCTACAACCTTGCTCTCGTCACAAAACTGGAGGCTGACTGGTCAACACACGGTGGAAGCTTGAGGAACTCAACAAGGAACATTTGGACACTGAAGTCTCTGTGCCACCCCATACCAGTAATAATAGTGATACTTGTGACCCTGATGTTCTCTGTAAGTGTAACTAATTCAGTCCCAGGTGACAGGAATTTGACACAGGAAAGAAAGAATATCGCTCTAGCCATACTCTGTGTAGGTATACCAAGTCTGGCAAAATCTACTGCTGATAACTCAATACAGACCTCTAGACCAGCAAGAAACCCAGTGGTAATGATCGATCCCCATTCTAAGTTAGAAAAGGCATCGAAAGGAGGGGATGAACAGGAAAATTATCCAGGGATAATATACCCAGGCCAGGAGGCCCCAGAAGATGGAAAGTTACTAACAATAAGCTAGAAATAACCAGAAGCCCTACTGGGGCAAGAGATAACCAGTTGCTTCTGTAAACAGGCTTCCCACCACAGGCTCCCTGTACTGCTGTTCCCACCTAAATCAGGCCCACTCCCCACGTTCAAACCCACCTACCAGCAGTTCACCACAGCCCTTGGAAGCTGACTGCCTGCAGTCCCCTATAAAAGCTCTATAACCCCATTGCCTGGGGCCCTGTACTTCAAGCAGGAGATCATCTGGGTCGCTGGCATAAAGTAAATCCAAGTTCTACTTCTCCAAGTGTCACTTGGTCTCTCACAGGTCAGATTATTTTTCCGCAATAGGGACAAACAGCACAACTCATCTTTCTGGTCTCTATTTCAAGAAGGAATGGGAATTTAAAAGGTCTGTGTCTGACTTCATTATTAATAAGTTAAAAAGAGCATTGTTCTTACAGAGTGCAGAGACATTTATTCAAAGTCCAGCAGACTGCCCAACGGCCCTTTACAGTGCAAACAGGAAGAAAAAGCCTATAGAAAAGGTAGGACGTGTAAAGTCGATTTAATTTGGTTCTCTCTGCATTACAAGCTGTTAGGGCAGGCAGTGGAATAGACCATGCTCCCCATCACGATACTGACCCTGTAATTGTGGTTATCAAAATACACACTTGTGTCACCTTTATAAAAAACCGTGTTTGTTGCCCTCTCATTTTACATTTAAAAATTGTAAACATTCCCCCCCCCTTCCACTCCAACATGGAAACTTGAGGATCCAGGCCCAAGGGAGGCACTTGCCAACATGTGGTCTGCTCACCTTGGACCCATGAGTGTAGAACAATGTAGAGGAGAGAGATAAGAATCAAGAGCCACTGTCCCACCTCTGGGCCCCATCATTAGAAGAAAACTCACATCTGTGAGTTTTAACTAGGTCATAGGGGGAAGGGTTGCTCTTTGCAGTAAGCCTTTCCCAGACCACATTTCCAGAAGTAAAGGGCTCAGAAAACTTTAATATTGTTATTATGATTTGTGTAAGGAGCAGATACTCTTATAAACACAGAGAAAAGGTACAAACTAGACCTAAAAGATTAATGGAAACCCTCACAAATGTGGAGAAACTTGAACTGGGTTAGGAATATAGAGCCCTGGGCAGAGAAGATGGTGAAGGGTTCATGTTATATAATGATGTGGGGGAGGGAAATTTTTCTCTTGTTTCCTTCTAGTTCTAGGTTTGTTGGCTGGTATAAAAATTAAATTGACATAAGACATTAACAGAGGAAAACCAAATTTAACAACGTATGTACAGGTGCCCCACAAAGACATGATGATTAAAGGCAGTAAGGCACTTAAAGCTACTGAGCTAATGAGAGGGCAGTAGGGGTCTGGGGCTTCAAAGGGGGGAAGACAATTCACAGGAAGATGAGAAGAATAAATGGTTGATAAATATTTGCCATGCAATGTGGATAAGTCTTTCTGTTATAAAAAGTTATTTCTGATAGGGGACCTGGGTGGCTCAGTGGGTTAAGCCTCTATCTTCAGCTAGGTCATGGTCTCCGGGTCCTGGGATCGGGCCCCACATTGGCCTCTCTGCTTGGTGGGGAGCCTGCTTCCTCCCCCCTCTCTGCATGCCTCTCTGCCTACTTGTGATCTCTTTCTCTGTCAAATAAATAAATCAAATCTTTTTTTTTAAAGTTATTTCTGATAATAGCTCTTTTCCTGATAAAAGTCCCCTATTTAAATTTTTAAAGCAGTTCAGAAACAGGTAAAAAGCTTTTCCTTAAGCCTACTAGGTCTTAATTGCCTTCAACTCAAGACAATCCCCATGCCAAAGTGGCACATTTTGGGGTGTCCTGCCCTTGAAACTTCTCCAAGAAGTTTCACAGTCCAGAAGTTGAGTTGGTGGATTGCTCCATTTCACCTCATTATGCTGCTAGGAAGCCTATAAACAAGGCACTAGGCCAATTCTTATGAGTTCCATAAAGTCAGCCTTAGTTCCTTAGATCTGTGTGGACATACCAGAGTCTATTACATATCTGAGGATTACATCTCTCTCAAATATGACACTCCAATCAAAGCCTTGGTAATATAACCAATGTTTCTAATTGTTTCCCATTACAAGGAGAATAGATTCTTTTTTTTATTAAGTTTAAATTTTAATTCCACTGTAGTTTATACACAGTGGTATATTAGTTTCAAGTGTGCAATATAGTGATTCAACAGTTGTGTACATTATCAGTGCTCATCATGGTAAGGGTATTCTTTAATCCCCATCTCCAACTTCACCATCCTCCATCACCTCCCCTCTGATAACCATCAGTTTGAGAAGAACAGATTCATACTGAACTTATGCATAACTCTATTGCCATGAAATGAGAATATTTAAGAGTGTACTTAAGACTCTGTGGGAGATTCTAAATTCTGAAGGTATCAGGAAGGGAGAAAAAGAGAAGTGTTTCACTTTTGTTCACAAAGGTGTATTTTACTAAATTGCTGATAGCTTAGGAGAAAAAAGAAAAGGTTTCCTTAAATCTGGAAAAACAAAACACAAAGAACCAATATTTCAAACCAAAAGAAACCATAAGAATTATAACAATCCTCACCAGTTCATTCAGTTCCATGTAATTAATTCTTCCTGATCTTCATCTTTTTTGTTAGTAGTTTCATAAGCCATTTGTTTCTCCACTAGAGTTCTACAAATTCTCACCAAATTCAGTGGTATGATCTGAAAGGTTCCAGAGATCTGTACTTGTTAGAGTCCTTTCCATTTCTTTCTTTGAAGATGAAGCACTTTTACAGGAGCAATTTTGCAAAGCACTAGAGTTAAACAATAAATATCTGTAAAGGACAAAAGACTTAAGAATGCCTATGCTTAAAGATCTGACGAGAATTCATTGTAAAGCAATTGAAAAGGAAATTTGGTTATATCTGTGGCACACACCTTAAGTTGAAAACTAGGGAAAGAAGATAGAAAAGATGGGCAAATAGAATTCTGAGTTCACCTCCTCCTACAGACACACCAAAGTAACAAGTAGAGTACTATAACTCACTCTGAAAATGACCTGAAGGCTGGCAAAACAGATATTCCCCAGCTAGGCACAGAGAGAAGACCACATCAAAAACAAAGAGAGGTATAGAGATGCGATCAGGAACCAAACTCCTAGTGGGACTACCTGCAAACAGGAAGAACGTCACAAGAATGGAGGAGCAAGGTGATCAAATCTCACACTGGACACCCCCAGCCCTGGAGACCCTCACTGGGAAGATGCATCCCCGTAACAACTGATTTTGAAAGTCAGTGGGACTCAACTCCAGGAGCTTTAAAAGTCATCAGGGCTTATCTCCAGGAGAGCAAGAGGGGAAACCACGTCTCTAACTTTAAAGGCCCAGCACACTGAATAATTCAACCCGAGACATAGAACAGAAGCAATAATGTGGAAAACACCTGGGGTATACATAAAGGAGATGTGACTAATTTTAGGGCCTGTGCTAAAAGGACAAGGATCTGCAAGAGCTTTCTCTGGGAACAAAAGTACTGGCAGATGACATTTTTTGCTCTTGCCAAGCCTAGATAGTTGGAAGCTTTCAGCAACCGGTTCTGACACCTTCCATCTACCTTGCTAGCACCCGACACTAATGCTCCCCTGCAGATCCACCCCATCCAACCCACCTGCTCCAGCCGGTATCCCTTCAAAACAGCTCCCACATTATCACACCTGGTGGACAGCCCGAGCTGGGACCAGCTCTCCTCCAAATGCTACCCAGCAGTAGCCACAGCAGCTCATTGCAAAAAGCCAGGCTGAGGGTGAGCCATACCCACCAGGGGGCAAACCTTGCCAACCAGTGCACACTCACTGGCTTCAACCAGCCTTCACAGCTTTCTAACAGGGAATAATCCCTGCCCGCCAGTGTACCCCCAGCACTTGCGGCTCAGCCACACAAGAAGGTACATGCAGTCCACACAGGGGATTACCCCCCTGGAGCACCTGGTACTGGTGACCAAGGAGGGTTTCAACTACTGGACGCTACAGGATGCGTTCTACATAAGGCTAATATTTTTTTTAAGAGGGAATGAAGTTTTTTTTTAAAGATTTTACTTATTTATTTGACAGAGAGACCACACGTAGGCAGAGAGGCAGGCAGAGAGAGAGGGGGAAAGCAGGTTCCCTGCTGAGCAGAGAGCCCGATGTGGGGCTCAGTCCCAGGACCCTGAGATCATGACCTGGGCTGAAGGCAGAGACTTAACCCACTGAGCCACCCAGGTGCCCCAGGCTAAAATTTTTAAGACCAGGAGATGTAACTGGCCTGCTTAATAGACAGAAACAAACACAGAGAGTTAGATGAAACAAGGAGACAAAGACTATATAAATAAAGGAGACTATATAAATAAAGGAATAATAGAAAACCACAGAAAGAGAGCTAAGTCAAACAGAGATAAGTGATATGTCTGATGAGGAGTTAAAAGTAGGGGAACCTGGGCGGCTCAGTCAGTTAAGCGTCTGTCTTCCACTCAAGTCATGATACCAGGGTCCTGAAATCAAGCCCCACGTCTGGCTCCCTCCTCAGTGGGGAGCCTGCTTCTCCCTCTTCCTCTGCTGCTCCCCCTGCTTGTGCTCCCCCCTTTCTCTCTCTCAAATAAAATAATAAAAATTTAAAAAGCTGGGATAGCAATGCTTATCTCAGAAAAAACAACTTTAAAACAACTGTAACAAGAGAGATAAAAGTTAATTACATATGAAAGGATCAATACAACAAAGAGATACAACAACTGTAAATATCTATATACCCAACATAGAAGCACTTAATATATAAATCAAATATTAATGAACATAAAGGGAGAAATTACAATAAATAATAGTAGGGGCTTTAACACCCCACTTACATTAAAGGGGATCATCCAGATAGAAAATCAATAAAAAAGTAGCCTTGAACATCATCTTAGGCCAGATGGACTTAACAAATATACACAGAACATTTCATCCAAAAACAGCAGAATGCTCATTCTTTTCAAGTGCACATGGAATGTTTTCCAAAATAGGTCACAACAGAGACCTCAATAAAAAAGTCTCAATAAATTAAAAATTAAAAGCAGTTCTAGGAGGAAAGTTTATAGCAATAAAGACCCACTTCAAGAAATGAGAATAAACTCAATCTAACCTTACACATAGAGGAACTAAAAAGAAGTAACAAACAAAGTCCAAATTTAGTAAAAGGAAGGAAATAACAAAGATTAGAGAGGATATAAGAGGACATAAATGAGAGGTTAAAAAAATTAGAAACGATCAATGAGACTAAGAGTTGATTCTTTGAAAAGATAAACAAAATGCATAAACCTTTAGCCTGACTAATCAAGAAAAAAAGAGAGAATAAATAAATTTGAATAAATAAAATTGAATTGAATTGAATTGAATAAATAAAATCAGAAATAAAAGAGAAGTTACATCTAACACCACAGAAATACATTTCAAAGCACAGTAGAGTAAAAAATATCAACAACAGCTTAAGAATAAGTGAGAGAAAGACAGAAAGAAACCACTCAACAGAGTCCATGGTCTAAATTAAAAAAAAAGAAAAGAAATCTTTAAAAAAAAAAAGAAAGAAAGAAAGAAACCACTCAACACAGCTTTGACAGAAACTAACACAGGAAATATAATTGGCGGTACCACGCTTGTTTTTTGGCTTTTTGTTTCTATTTCCTAGCAAATATTTTTTTGTTTCCAATTTTTATTTAAATTCCAATTAGTTAACATATAGTGTAAAATTAGTTTCAGGTATAGAATTTAGTGATTCATCACTTCCATACAATGCTCAGTGCTTATCACAAGCTCCATCCTTAATCTCCATCACCCATTTAACCCATCTGCCCCTCTACCTCCCCTCCAGGAATCCTTACTTCATTCTGTATAGTTAACAGTCTGTTTTCTGGCTTGCCTCTATTTCTCCCCCTATGTTCTTTGTTTCTTAAATTCCACATATCAGTGAACTCATATATAGTATTTGTCTTTCTCAATTGACTTCTTTTACTTAGCATCCTACTCTCTAGCTCCATCTACATCCTCGAAAATGGCAAGATTTCATTCATTTTTATGGTTGCTCTTGTTTTTTGTTTGTTTGTTTGTTTGTTTGTTTGTTTGTTTTTAAGATTTTATTTATTTATTTGTCAGATAGAGAGCACAGGAGCGAGCACAGGCAGACAGAGTGGCAGGCAGAGGCAGAGGGAGAAACAGGCTCACTGCTGAGCAAGGAGCAGGATGTGGGACTCGATCCCAGGACGCTGGGATCATGACCTGAGCCGAAGGCAGCCACTTAACCAACTGGGTTGCTCTTGTTTTTAAAACAAACATTAAGCTATCAAACTCATACATATTTCCAAACTCCAACCCTCAGTTCAGTGCCCTCCATGCAATGAATTCTGTGTAGCAGGAAATGCCAAAAGCCAGAGTATTAAGTAGTAATTCACCCTGATAACTAAAACACAATTTATGTTGAGAATACCCACAAAGATGTCTTTCAAAAATATATATATTAAGAAGCAGTGTTAACAGAATATATTTGTTGAAACAATGCAAGGAGGACATGAAAAAGCTTCCAAGACTTGCATCTTTAGTACACTCACCCTTCTGGCCATATGGCTGATACTTCCTAAGGTCATAACACAGGCTAACTGAGTAACTTTTCTTCCATAGCCATGGCCACGGCAAAGTCCACCCCTGATGAGGCCCTGCTCAGAGGCAAAAGAAGGCATGATCTCCAAGAGATGCTGACAGAAGTAGGACTGGCACTTGAGTACTGGTTACCCAAGCTGCAGGAACAACTAGGTGTGACCTGTGTTCAGGCCTTACAACACCTCGAAGAAAAAGACCTCCAGAACCTCAAATCCCAAGCACGACATTCCTGGGAGGAAAGAGCCCTGGAGACGCTTCTTAAACTATCACACTCAAATAGTCTTTCAGAGTCACAGGAGTCTCAGTTGGAAATGAGAAAGAAAAGGCAGAAGCAGGCAGAGCAGGCACTGCAGGAGCTAAGAGACTTGCTGTCAGAAGGGAGGCAACAACAGGATGAAGCAGTGAGGAAAAGAGAGGCAGAGCTAAGGCAGGCAATGGAGATCCCTGAAGAATACTGGCCATCTCCCCAAAAGTCCCTAAAAGAAGTCATGGAAAACATTCAGAAACAACTCAACCTCGTGGAGGGGACACTGTCTCACAGGCAAAATCTCCCAGATAGAGATCTGGTGAAATGGGCATCTGGAGGGTTGGCCCTGCAGGGAATTTACAAAACCAGCGACCAAAGTGGTCTGATAGAGACAAGAGAGGAGCTACTCAGTGTCCCAAATGAGTTCTCACTCTTTGGCCCTGAGCAGGGCACACGGATGGAAACAAAGGAGTTTACATCTTCTCAAGCAGAAGCCATGTTTACCCAGACTATAGAGAAGCTAGGCTTCAGTGCAACTACTGCAGCCAAAGGTGAAGGTTGGGGATTTAGCCTGGAAGCTAGTATAGATCACAGCAAACATTCAGAATCTAAGAAAAGCCAACAGTCACATTCTGAGCACTCTTATTTTTGCTCAACCAAGTTCAGCTATATCCCACTGGCTTCCTGCCACTTTCCCATTGATCAGCTCCAGTTATCCAAGGCTGCTCTGCAGGAATTGAAATGCATTGAAGACCTTCTGGGTCATTCTGCAGACCCAGACAGACTCCTCTTACTGAAGTCCAGGATGGAGGCCTTCTTCAATAGGTTTGGTTCTCATGCTAATCAGGGCCCTCTGCACCTGGGAGGAATCTACTGGTGGAAAGCCATTTCAGAGGGTTTCCAAAGTGAGCAACTGGCAGAAGTGAAACAGCAGTCAGCAGAGGCCCTGGATATTTATGTAAGAGGCAGCTACAGTGGCTTTGGAATGCAAGTTGCTGCAGGTGTGGATGTGACAGACTCTCATTCAAAAATGAATTCTCAGAGCACAAGCTTCCAAAATCTCCAAACACAAATCCAGTTATCCGTGGCCCAGACAGGTGGCCCACCAGAAGCAAATGGCCTTTTCCAGTGGAGAGCTGGCCTGGTTGCCAATAATCAAACCTGGTGTGTCATTGACCGGGGAATTCAACTGGTGCCCATTTGGGACATCATCCTCTCCAGCCACAAAAGGGATTTTAGTGATCCTTTCAAGGTAGCCATCTGCCTGAAAGACAACTACACTGCTCTGACTGGACTGACTACCCAGATCCAGAGTGGAGAGGAATTACTGAGTAGTGTGAAGGAGGCTAGGGTTTTCCTAGAGGAAGTGAAATCCTGGGAGGTATCTGATCCTGAAGAGCAACTTAAAAAACTGATAAATTTCATGCAGATGTTGAGTCAGAAAACAAAAGCTTATGACACTTGGATTAACATATGCCTCACAGATAGGGATCTACAAAATTTTCTGATAAACACCATCAACTTCTGCAAAAGGTCTTCCACTTATAAAACAAAATTTATTAAATCTCAGTTGTGCATCCTTTTGGATCCTCACATTTATAGTGTGACAAACTTTCCTCAGGCTCATTCCATCATGCAGTGGATCTTCTCATCAGAGCTTGAGCAGAAGCATGTCAATATCTCCCAATTTTCTGAATTAATTAAAATATTAAAAGAAACCAAAAATGACTTCATGGAAGAGAAGAGCAAATCTGAGACCCCAGAAACAGTGGAAGAGGCACAAATAAAGGCCACTTATGAGGTCAGCCAGTCTCTTGGCTGCTTCTTGAATTACCTTCGAGAAACAGAGCAGGCAGAGGTACAGCTCTTGCTACTTTCTGTTGCAGTGGGTGCAGGTTATCACATGGTAAACAATACTTTTCAGTATCTTCTGGGTTGTGAGGAGCTGAACTTCCTGCTGCAGGAAATGCAAACCGCCCATGATAAATACCAGAATCTCAAAACTATTTGCAACTACAGGGCTCAGGCATTCCTGCTGCTCACAGGTCTGACAGCCACTGTTGGAGTTACAGCTCTTTCTCCAAAGGAGAAAACACAACGCTTGACACTTCTAAAACAGCACATGGGACAATCCTTGTCTAAAGAAGTTGAACATGTCCTCACCAAGCCTGGAGCAGATCATGATTGGGAATACCTAGAGAAAGACTTGAGATTACTCATTGATGGGAATTATGAAGCCACCATCTCTTCATTGCAAATAGATGATGTGAGAAAACATTTGCAAAGTATCTTCCCAGAAAAGGAACCACCTCATGAACCACATGATAATGAAAGCAACAAATTGGAGGCCATAGAAAATGAAGCCTTCTTAGAATTACTCCAGCGTCTAGGCCTGGAACACTACTACCCAAAAAAGATGAGCAGAGCTACCTTCCACCTGATCCACAAGACTTCTGTGTACAACACCCAGCCCAGCTCTGAGCAGGAGCTTCCCTTCTATTTCCTGCAGAAGCTACTAATGCTGGATTATGGGCTGAGATACCTGGTCTTCAAAGATGATGGAAACACAGAGAAGCAAGTCTATCCAAGTGCCTCAAATCAGAAAAATGAGGCTTTTGATCCATATGAAGACATATTTGAAGAGAGTGATAGTCCTGCTAACCCTTCAGCCACTCATCTCAGGTCCCACATTCACCCTATGGATATTCAGATGGCAGTTCTTCACTGTACAGATGATTATGCCAGACAATATATTCTGTCCAAACTTGCCATTTGTCAGTTTGCCCTCCCACTGCTTGTACCTAATCCCTGCAGTTCTCAAATCGAATTCTCTCTCTGGTCTCTCAGCCAAATTAGGAGAAGCTGGCAGCAAGCAAGGAAATCATCAAAAGAGAAGAACAATTACAACAATCAGCAGATGTGTCATGTCCCTACTCCCATTGTGTCCTTTATTAGAGTTGGAAAAGGCTTCTCTGCTTCCAAATCTCAGATCATGAACAGTCTACTCAGTAAACGTAAATATGATATCTTTTTTCATCGGCATTGCAGGGGGAGCAGCAAAGACTGTCTCTTGATGGAGGGTGTAGTAGAAATCTGCTGGTTTTGTCCTGGGGGGGAAGATGAGGACAGCTTTGACAAATGTTTGACCTTCACGAATCTTCATGGAGATGCCAAGGACAATGAGAAGCAGCTTGCCTTCCTGCAGGAGATCTCTTCCGTCATTGTGGTGCTCATGGCAACTTCTGATGACAATACAGAAAACCGAAAAATTGTCCGTGGCCTGTGTCAGCTATCAAAACCTTTGATCTGTTTGCTTGATAACAAAGAAAAAGCCATGGCCAATACTTC